>JAHQIW010006143.1:0-81094 GCA_019055375.1 Parelaphostrongylus tenuis
TACCGCAGGATCACAGTCAAACGCTAACAGGGTAGCAAAACATAAGGTAAGCAGGCAGACAGCGAAACACCGACTAAACGAAACGCCCCCCCCCACTCTTTGGATTGCATAGTAGAAAGATCACACTGATTTCGCTATGCGATCCAAAACTCATTTCTAACGTTTCTGCTAGGGTTATGGAGGTTTTGGATTAGTGGATTGTGGATCAATGTGATCTTTCCAGGCTCTGACGAAGGCGACCTGCCGAACGTTAGCCATCTCGATTATTGTATATTCAAGGTGCATTACTGACTGTATTGCTGTGTGCTTCGTTAATATTCAATGAATAATATCAATAGCACCTTAGAACGGCTAAACAGAAGAAAATATTCATTTATTCAAACTATGCCAAGGTTAATAGATAATCGGTCTTGAGATTTAATCTTTTTAATCGACTATCTTTAGGACCGCAGACAAAGTCTGATAGAATGTTTCAAGTCTTTCACCTACGCTTTGTCGTTCTCCCACGCCTCATCAGTACCACATGCCCTTCAGCTGAACCCTACAATCAATCCAGAGCAGGAGAAAAGATCACCTTGTGTTACGGTCTGAACTGGCTTTTAGATGATGGCTAACGGTTGGTAACAAAGCATATGGTAATACCCCATTTTCCATGAGTCCACGAGAAATCGAATCAACCGCCATCATTCAAGGACATTCATAAAGAAGACAAGCAGGCCCTGAACTTACACATAGGATGTTGAAAACTTTCGCAAATGGTGGATGCGAGAAAATGAATTTGATGCTAAGAATGCTGGAGTCTGTACATCAAATGAATACGCCGTTCATTTGAAGTAAATGAATGGACAAATCAATGAATACTCGATGCAAATACTACATATATACAAACACATATATATATATACATATATATACATGTATATATGTGTATATATGACATTGATTTTAAGGTGTGGAATCGTCTCCTTCCAAATTTCTCGTGTAAAAGATTTTTGCGCAGAGCGACATTATTCACGATAAGCTTCTTAACTAAAGACGATATTTTGATAGATACCTTTTTATGCTCTTGATTCATATTTGCTGCATATATCGCCTGTGTCTTTAGGCCACATGTGCTTTATCCTTTATCCTTTATACCAGCTGTGACAACCTTCAACGGTGAGTATTCAACAGGACACAACAAAGTGCCTATTTGTCGCGGTGGAGAGCTGCTGAAAAGTGCTGAATTTTGAGTTTGAGGACATATGAAGTGTGCATAAGATTTATTCAAACTGAAAGGGTTTTGCAACGCTTTCTGCACACTGCTTATTGGCTTAATGATCTATGACTCAAATCACCAATCAATATAGAACCCGTATACGCGCGTGCTCATACACATTCATTCAAAGGAATATGAGCATTGCATGCCAAAGTTAAATCCGACACAACTCTTAGGACTGCAAACTCGATAAAGAGATGATAAGGCCGTTTCTGAGACATGAAGTAGCTCCACAAAAATTTTGCGATATGAAAATTCAAACGTTCTGTAGCAATCCTCCCAAAGGAGTTTTGCTATCTGTTCGAGAATTACATGATAATTTAGGCAACGCAGATCGTCCATGGCCTTGGAGAGCAGGTGCCATGGCAGAGGTCCGAGGACCTTAGACAGAAAGTGGTCCAAGTGGCGAAGGCAGCACCCAGCTGCCACCAACCTCAACAGACAATTCGGTCGCCGGGCATCATCCGGACGGTCGTCTAACATTACCCGGGCCACCTCACCTCAGTTCATTATCGATCCATTATTTCTCTCTTCACACAGTCTCGTTATCGTGTAACTAATTGCTATCCTAAGGTTGCGTTTATACAACTGACAGATGAACTCAATAAAATTGTGAGCGGAACATATCACTTACGTGGCGGAGCAAACTCACATAGGCTATGCTCGGCCCACCACCGCGGTTAAAGGATTCTGCCCATATATAATCAGTAATGACCCCATTGCTGTCACAATATACTCACCCACTGGATCCCGCCGCCGGTGCTTCTACTTGGGGGCGAACATAGCAATCCCAAACGTGCTCCACCGCCTAGTCATGCTCCGTTAATTACAACATTCATGGTATCGTCACACGACGAAACATCTCATCAATCACGTTCTGTTCTTATTATAGTCACAAGACGATACATTACATTCACAGACATATGTTTGCATAACGATATGTCACAATCGTATATATATATGTATATATATATATATATATATATATATATATATATATATATTATATATATATATATATATATATATATATATATATATATATATATATATAATATATATATATATATATATATATATATAAAGAAAAGGATAAAGCTCTCGGCGTTGATGAATCCTTGAGGGATGCGGCCATGCATTCGACTTCAACTTTTAACTTCGTTTGAGGTGATTGAATGCACATCTGGCCTTTACAATGACTCGCGGTGGCCTCCCGCTGAACCGAGTCAGTGTTGCTTATCCTCCCAGATAAGTCTGAGACCTATCTGGTACCAATTTACCGACCCCGGAGGGATGGATGGCTTGGTGGACCATGAGCGCGAGATCGAACCATTGACCTCGTGTGCGACGCAGGGCACCTCTAACCACTGCGCCACATGCGCTCCAGCGGGTTAGAGAAGTGCAGCGGGTTAGAGAACGCGCCTTCGGGTAGAGTGAGATGCGGGTTCTAGTCCCTATATATATATATATATATATATATATATATATATATATATATATATATATATATATATATATATATACTTCTTATGTTTTTAGTGTTTTGTTAGGTGTTTTTATGTTAGGTTTTAGCTTATATATATATATATATATATATATATGTATAGCTCTTATGTTATCATTACAGTGATATATGTATATTATAGGTTGTTTGGTATAGCCCATATAAAGGATTTGAACTCTGTGCTCTTGTGAGTTACAAGAGACAAGTTGGCAGAAGACGCAATCACACAGACTACGGTTCAGCCCATAGCAATTTGGAAGTGCAACGAGCCACTTCAAAGGGCAAAAGCCGCCGCAACCCGGAAGTTCGACGCGTGCAGCACAAAGGTCTGTGCGCCACTAAGGACAATCCAACAATATTTAGATATCGATCGCATCACAGCCTGAGACATATCCAGAGACCACACAGCAAAAACCACTGAACCTCCATCACATGTTCTTTACTATTTCTAAAGTGATAGGTCTCTACAGCAGATAAGGAAAATGTTTTCATGAGGATATTTCCAATTAAATCTTGAAAGACGTCCTCGCTGTACCCAATTTCAACCATATGTATTTTTATTTCGTGGTTTTTCATCCTTGTAGTATCTTTGCAAAGAGGAATAGCGCAGTTATTCATGATACAGTGTAACGGAAATAAAGTGGCAAGAATGACGCTGGTCCATTTTCTGTCTCAGAAGGTCAATTGAATAACGCCTTAGGAAAGTTCTGAGTGTGGCTATATTGAATATAACGATGAATGTCTCGACCAGCATTGTACGAATTTTCTAAGAAAAAAAAAAGCAAAGTTTTTGAGAAACAGTCACAACATTGACTGAAATACTTATGTAAAAATGTGTGAACTGTTTAAACTCTTTGGAAGAAAAGACAAATGAGTCAACTTCCAAGAGCGCTATAATGCTTACGGCAACTTTTAAAGCTGCTCGTGTGGATGCACATTTAACCTTTTCCGACTAGTTTCATACGGCCAGCGTTGAGGTAATGTTCAAACATTTCCTTGCATCATAAGCTAAGCAAATTTTCTCAAAAATTCTCTAATTGCAGATCTGTCAGTACGCTTGTCTAGGAAAATACTGGACCTCTACTCATCACTTTGTATAACTGTAACTCTGGTAAAACTTACTGCATTACTCTGACTGACCCTTTAATCCTTTCGCATTGGTATTATTATGACTAGTAAAGAGACAAAAAATTTCCAAATCATAAGCAAATGCTCAATCAGCTCGAAATACTAGTCACAAATATATCACATTGTATACGTTGAAGTATTTTACTTCACTTTTCTGAATAATCACCACCTAAATAATCTGTTTATGGTTGCTTTAGCAATACAATGATTACCAATCAAACAAAAAACATTTATATCAAGCACATTACAGTTTAAGTTCAGTTTCCAGTGACAGTGCCAGATGCCGAGATGAAGTGCGATCCAAGTGGTCCCAATGCCAACATTCGAACCGCTCTGTTCACTACATCTTGCCACATCATTCGCGACCAATTCGCCATAATGACGTTTGAGGTCTACGAATACTCTTCTCATACAGAACAAATTTTCAGTAGGAAGCATGAGCGTTTTAGGACCGAAAGTGTTCCTGAAAGTCGACGTGTAGTTGTCGGGAACAGCCTCTATTTTCACCATGGTTGCATCACCTCATTCTTTCGATTGATTCATAGTAGCAGTGCAAAGTCCAGTCCACCGTGTTACCGACGATGATACAGCGCTGTGAAATATATCCGCCATCGTAATGACTGTAAAAAAAGTTCACATGTTCTAATAAGACTTTCGGGTGCAACAACAAAAAACTGGTAAAAATAAAGACCAGTTTTGAGCATCAACTTCTTTTGCTTTTCAATATCTTCCAAACCATCATCTTACACACGGAAGACTATCTTATTCTCTGACGAAGATGTGAAATGATCTCTTTGAAAAAGTTGGTTGATTCTATCAGTATGAACAATCGATTGCAAACACTCTGTGTTAGGTGAAAGTTCGCTTGACATAGAGTGAAAACGTTCGTCTTCGATGACGCTCTGTAAGGGAGTAGAGTTCCCGAGAGAACTGACTATAAAATATCGAAAGACGACGGTTCTGCCCGACTGACGAGTCTGTAAGGACGAAAACACGTGTATCGGGTCTACAAAGAGCCCTTATCAGACCACATGACAAGTTGGCTCAAATAATAATGAAGGATCTATCAGCATTCAATTTTGTACTGTTCTGATAGAATTTCTCATGCTCCAAAATATTTTTTGTTCCTTTTGAAGCTATTGCCAAAGATATGACTTGTTTTGAGCCAATAGGTATGGTGCTATATAGGCGCCTACATTGGGGACTCATCAGTATCTCCCTCCCTCGCTTCCGTCGATCCCTTGAGGCTAAATAATCCTCAAAGGGGTCGATGCCGAGTAGAAAATAATCACCTCAAGTTGGATGACGATATTACCTGACGATGTGGTGACCGGTAGTTGAGTTTGCAGCTTTATAATGAATCATACCTCTGCTACCTTGAGGTGATTATTTTTTACTTATGAGTTCGAGTAGAGACAATATAGACGCCTATATAGCACTAGACCTATCTGCTCAAAATCAAGTTCATATCCTTATTGGATTGATTTCGTTTTGAGTCGGGTCTGTGAAAGAGCGATCGATAGCAGAGAAACATTTGCCTTTTCTGAACAAGAACAAACAAAGTTCCACTCTTCTTGAAATACCTGTCATAAAACTATCTTTTGAATGTACGTTGGTAATTGATAGCCTACCCATTTCCTTTCGGGTAAGGGCAACATCTTGGCATTCCAGAGGTTCGTAAGTGACGTTAACAGTAAGTTGACTCAAAATGGTTCGAGATTACAGGATCAGGTAAAGAATGCACTACGAGCCTGGCGTTCGAGAATATCAAAGACCTGCAAGAAAAATTTCATCACTACTTCTGAAAGTTTCTTTGAATATGTTTTCTCTTACACGTGAAGCTACGTAAGTTATACTAGCATTAGGAGGCGACAAATTGTCAGAAAAGGAGCTCACTTCTTCCGCTATCTTAGATCTCACGAAAAACATCAAAACACTTAATTATGGAAACTGTCAACTCACCGTTTGCATTACAAGGCGGCGCACAAATGCCTGAGCAGTTCCCTTACTAGTTGCAATGCCAGGTACCTGAGCAGCAGCAGTCGGACTTGTCGAAACCATCGAAACAGGCAAAGAAGACCCGGTGACAGTGAATGCCTTGTGCTCTCTCAATCAAATCTTTGTTTTTTTAGTGAATAGTCAATTGTTTGATCATTGTATTGAAAAATAATTCAACCTTATTTTTCGATGATCTCGGAGTGCGAGAAATTTTGAGCGCTGATAAAGTGTTTTATTTCAAGCATTTTGGCAAGAATAAATCAATTTCATCTAAAACTGGAGGAATTTTACAGTGAAAATGGCATTCCTCTTGCTTACTACCTTGACCCGCAGGTATCACTCCACATCCCAGACACTGTGTAGATTGTGACTAGCAGCGAGATATAAATAGATCAATCAAAGTGTTAGCCATGTTGATATGTTGGGCTCCTAAAATCTCACCAAAGATTGTAATTTAACTGGAGACAAAGTTTACATTACGTTGCTTACAAGGCAACAACGTATCCAGTACTTGAAGACTTAACGTAACAGACTTCGACAAGCCAGCAGTCTCAACTCCTAACGGACGGCTATAGAAATCGATGCGCGCAGAGCGAATTGAAGCGATTTTCGTTGTTTGATTAAGGTTTTTCTTCTTATTTGCCAAAAGTTTTCGGAATTCTTGCATTACTTTGATAAAACAGAATTTTCTCTTCTCGCTCATATACTTTTGGTTTAGTTTATACATGTTTTCTATAGATAAAAATCGCTGGTATACTACGCAATCGTACTGAATTTGGCAATAAATCAACTGTACTGCATTGTGCAAAGGGGATCACAAGGAAAATCTTCTGGTTTTGCTCTTCCCTAGTATTATAGCAAGACTCAAGAGTCATTACAGTAAATAAAAATTGAGAGAACAGCTAGTAAT
The DNA here is from genome assembly GCA_019055375.1 of Parelaphostrongylus tenuis. NCBI lineage: Eukaryota > Metazoa > Nematoda > Chromadorea > Rhabditida > Metastrongylidae > Parelaphostrongylus > Parelaphostrongylus tenuis. The sequence continues at coordinate 6,799 of JAHQIW010006143.1, forward strand.
TTATTGGAACATTACTACACATGCTCTATTCGATACCTCTTCATCGAAAACTCTCACGATAACTAAAGTTGCAATAATTATTCCTATTATTTGCAATTATTCAGAGTTGCTGTTGTGAGAAAAGTTGAGGAATCATGAATAGTGAGTGAATTCTGAGCTGAAGGCGGCAACAGTGTTTGAATGAAAAGGCTTAGAACATCGATATTATGCAAACTATTGGTCAGAAATATGGGTCTTCAGAGAAGTATTCTCGGTACTTTTCCTTATCCGTAGCCATGTTAGAGAACAAGTATTTTATTCATTTCTGAGGTTTTAGTAATTCTTCGACAGCTTGAATATTCGAGAAATTTGAAGTGGTTGCTTTTATTTTTAAAATGGTTTTTACATTATACTGTATACGTGAAGTAGAATTTTGGTACTTATATGTTAGACGGCGACCAATTTTTATGCTGATCTCATTCGCTTGACAGGATAGTTATCATTCGATAGACTTAATCTCTGGCTACAAACTCCACTTCGCCCTTTTTTATAACCACTGTAACCTCTCTCGGACAACAATTTGTTTCTTTCACTCGCTTTTCGTCTTTATTTTTACCACGCGTATAAATCGCTGGAAGCACGAGAAGCATATCAGCGTGTAGACAATTTTCGGTACATCAGCATCTGCGTTTCACCTGAATAAGGTGAAGAAATCCCCGCTTGAATAACAATATTTCAAACGCGATCGGTCCGCCCTCCCCGCTCCGTGAGTTGGCGGGTAGGAAGTCGCCAAAAGGTTCATAGCTGAGTGAGATGTGAAGGGAAGCCCACAGCAACGACTTGTTAGTAAGGCAATAGCCTGATCTACCGCGTAACTCTATAGTGATCTATCGCACCATGTGTTGAAACGGCGGCAACTATTGCTATTTTATTGAGGACTTTTTCACCGCATCGACAGAAACTTTAGATAGAAACGTGAATTCTGATACTATGGAAAATTTCCCTACACGCTGATATGCTTTTCGTGCTTCCATCGATTTATACTTGTGGTAAAAATGAAGATGAACAGCGAGTGAGAAACAAAATTTTATTCTGGATGCTACAGCATCATAAAAGGGTGTTTTGAAAAATTGGTGACATCACAGTTGTAGCCAGAGATTTATATCTTTCGAACGATTGCTAACACTCTTATGGAAAATTCTTGTCCAGCGAATGGGATCGGCTAAAATATTGTCGCCGTCTAAATATAAGTACCAAATTTTCTTTCACACTCAAGCATCTTTCGCTGGAGCAGAAGTTTCTTTCAGATTTTCAGTAACTCACTCGATAGCACAAATCACAGCGACCTCAATGGTAAGCCTGGTTTTTGAGATAGACGTTTTATGCGTTGTTAGAGCTAAAAGATTATTGAGTTTCACTGCTCGGCGCAATGACTATCGCGCGCAATCTACACATGGCATGCGGTGTGCGCCAAGTGTAAAACTCAATATTCTTTTAGCTGTAAGGACGCACTAAAAGTCTTTTTCGAGAGCGAAGGATATTCCTGAAAATTTTGGAGACTTGTGCCATCAATGGGTGCAAAAGTCTGAAAGAAAAGCCGTGTCTATCGAAACTACTCGAATGCACAGCACAGTCTTATTCTGTCTGCTAGCAGCTCTCAATAGACTTTTCAAAAGGAAAACACACCATTGAAATCTTCAGAGATTGAGCTATCGACTGGTTATCAAAGGTGACAGCTCCGATGCCAATGCTGCAGTATACATGCGCATACCGGTGGAAGGCATACGCCGCAATATGAAATGCAATCTTAATTTTAGTGTTGCAGCGCAATAAAGGGATTTGTTGGAAAATCTAAAACGCTATTGAATTTACCGAGACTTGTGTTATCGAAGAGCGTGCTGAATTTTTCAAGAAAAGCTCAGTTCAGAAAGATGCTTGAGTGTTAAATAACATTTTCTTTTCACTGCTACAGTGTAATAAAAGACCTCTAAATGATAGGGATACACCATTTGAATTTACAAGATTTGTGCTATCGAATAACTGCTTAAACTTCTAGAAAAAGCGAAAATATGTCTTTTTGAATAGGGTGCTGATAGGGAAGTAACATATCATACGCAATGATGAACACGCGCTCTTCTTACACACTCGAGCTAACATATTAGAATTACTTCACATAGAAAGTTCAGTTTAGTCCTTATTAGAGAAGTTTAGTTGTAAAAGGTATGTTTGCAAGCCACGTTTTGACAAGACAGGCGATACAAATGCACAATAGGGGTTGGAAGTTTGTTTATTTTCGTTACAAGGAAGTGGATATTATCGTTGAAAAATGAAGGATTTCAGGAGAACTAATCACTCTTCATATCAAAAAACCTTTGTAAAAGGTTAATTAGTGATATTCCATTCTTTATGTAACGATAAGATACCTTGAACATATAAACTTCACCTTAAAATTACCAATAAACCACCTGTGACGTCCTAATCAGCGGGTATAACATTTTAGGCGTGAAATGTGATCTTTTTTTTTCGCTCTTAGAGCGCTCTCTGATTTTCAAATAATATATCACCGAAATTCTCGAGATTTGAGCTATCTAATGACTTATAAAACTTTGGTGAAGAGCCATATCGAAGCTCCAGCTGAGCTAATGAAGAAAGTCGGTGTGAAACATAATTTTATTTTCGTTGCTGCAACGTAATAAAAAGTCTTTTTCAAAACTTAACAAATTATTGAAATTGCACAGATTCAGGCTTTCGAATAATTGCCAAATGTCTAGGAGAAAACTTTTATCCAGCGAGAAAGGCCTTAAATAATCGTGTACCTACTGGTACACGTCGCCCTTTGTTGTTTAACTTTTTCAAAAGCTTTAGAGATTCTACCCATTTGATACAAGGCAAAATCCTCCAAAACAAGTTGGTGAGAAATTCTGTCACTCCGAAGCAGACGGAGATCGCTAGCGATAAATAAGAAAGTTTAGTGAATGCGCTGATTTCTCAAGTGTTACGTGTTAGATGTTTTTCCGCCTTCTCATTTCGGATGCTGCAAAACATATTTCCCGACAATCCCGAAAATAAACAGTCGCAGACGAGAAAAACGCCGCCGAACAGTGCATAATTAGGTTGAAAAAAATCCCTTAACACGCGCTGAAAATTCAGAGTTTATACATAGATTTAATGAAAAGCAACACTAATTACTTTCAAAATGAAAACTCCTGACATGCTTCTTCAATTTGATCAAATGTCTTTGATCGGCGCCACGCAGGAGAAGATCTATTGAGCAAATAGACTATAATCGGACAGCGCAGCATTTGAATTGCAAGGCTGGTGCAGCAAGACCTCGACTCTCTTCAATTTATCAGCTTTTCTTAGTTTACTTTGTGGTGTGACGCTCGGCATTGTCTTGTTGAAATAGCGCGCACTTAGATGAATAAATGTCGAGTATCGTTTGTACCACTTTGCAACAGTCACACGGCTCATAGCTCTTTTATGTTGGTACATGAAGTGTTCTTGCTGCATCTCTTGTCGAATGGTCGCTTCCAGAAATAGCGTGTTTAAAACTCGAAGCTCATTTTTGCTCATCGTCATCATTCTATATCCGAAAAGTAAATTATAATTTGGTGCACTACTGGACGGTGTTCTACACAATCACTTCGAGAGACGCTGATGAAGAGGTAATGGTGAGTGACAAAGAAGGTTTCGTCACCCGAGACCCTGCCCTACTCTTTAATGACGACGGGAGGAGCACAAGCGACGTAATGCTCAGGTGCAGGAAACCAATCAACTTCTACAATACGCACACAACTCCATATTTTGAAATTTATTGTGGAACAGACAGATATCTGTGACGATAAGAGGGACGATAAGTGGAAAAAGACAATTCCTTTTTCACAAAGATGTACAACAGAAGTGAGTAGTAAGAGTTGGAAGTAAATTCATTTCTGTAGCTCTAGGAGGAGAACTGACAAGCTGAGGTGAGGAGCATCAAAGATAAAGCTTCTTTTTGGTAAAATGTCGCTCTCTTGTGACAATGAAGTGTTCCGACGATCTAGATTTCACGATTTAGCTGCAACAGAACTTGGTAGAGTTTAAACAATGAGCTAATTATCCCGAATGCGAAGCGGACTTTTTTCCACGTTGGTATTACGCATTGAAAGAGCCTTACTATAAATCGAACTCAGTATAAGAATATCAATTTTTTTCAAACTATCGAAAAGCTACTATAACCTATAGAATATCAAGTACAGTGTAAGTGTACTTTTGGAGGAAGTGCTTCCAAATTTGATCAGTGGGAATTCTGCCGCTGTTTATTCCAGCTGCATATCAAATCTCTCTTCACTTATGTTTTTTTTACGAGTTTCACATTGTCAGATGTGTTATCGAATTAATTTCACATAAAATTAGTCGATAGAAATGCGCAATAGGGCTAAAAATATGACTTTTCCAAGGTTGTACATTTCAAATCGAAAGTGGGATTTCTGGAACACGTGGGGATTCTCTATGCCACAGCCTTAGCAACATTTTTAATCATTGTATGTTAAAAAATCAATTCAATCGTATTGAACCACCTATTTGAAAAGCAAAATGTAGTCCTCATCTCACTTATTACAGCGCAATGGGAAGGTTTTTGCATGAATCAATTCCAGTAAAAAAATGTACATTTTCTCAAGCTATTAATGATTACTCATAGGCCTGGTGAAAACACTCTTCTGGTTGAAAAAAGCAAGGAAACACAAGCACACTTTACAGAATGTTACTGCGGCTCACACAAATCGTCAGTAAAAAGTGGGAATAATCAGTACAAGCAGACATTTTTCTATTAGAGATAAGTTATGTGAAAATCTCTTCAGTAATGTTTAATATTTTATAGTGACAAAGTTTTCTAAAATCCAAAATTTTACTATAAAAAGCAAAAAATCTCTTGTGACGTTGGAAAATGAGCTCTGCTTGCAAAACGTTATCTTTTTTCGTTAGTAGAAACGTATTAAAAAGCTATTTTACAATCAAACTTAGTGAAGAATAGGCCTGTCTCAGTCTATCGAATGACAACAAAAAGTATAGGATGAAAAAGAAAGAAACGATAATAAATAACAGTTGGATGTATGTTCCCTTTGACAACAGTGTGCTCTTCTCGTTAAAACATAGACGTTTTTTCAATACATGGGCATTCTCTTAGCTATAAACTTTTTAAAGAACTCTCTACTGCTATATTTAATTATAGTAGCACGTAATATCCCCTCAGTGCCTCATATTATCAAAGAACCCATGTTTCCATTGCAACGCGTGATGATACACACTTCCCGTAGCGCTGTCGTGAGAAGCGGCTTGCGGTATGAGCGAATAACAGCTCAGATCGTTGTCAAGTGTTATGCACGGGCCTTCGGAAGGGTAAATTACGAGTTCGAGTCCGCCTTACGCCAAAGCTTTGCACATCACTTGACATTCATGGGGTATATCTGTGACATCACACCATACTTAGGAAGCTGTTAAGTAAAAGAATTCTGTCTGATCAAAAAGTTACTAGTTTGTTTTACCTTAAACACTGACATAGTGATTTGAAGTATGCTGCAAGTCTGAAAAAATGTGATCCGCACAACTCGATTTGTATTGATGCGGCGGCTACGGAGATCAGCGTTGTGAGAAGAAACAATCGCTGTGGGTACTCGGCACCAGTCATCGTGGCTTAATAAAAGAGAAGCCGTCGTAACGTTAGCAGTAATGAACCTTATATAAACCTTGTGTTAGTTGAAGCAAAGTAATTCTTTAGAAAAATCCACTGACAGCTACGCAGATTATGCCAAAGAAAGAGGTATGTGAATTACGGGTTCAACTTACTTCCGATGTCAGATATTTTGCATACACCTTAATATGCAGTTGATAAATATATGTAATCTTATACCAGTGATGAAAAGCAGTAAGAACTAGAAAGCTTTTTTGAATGAACGCATATATCAATTGTTATAACTACGGGAAAGCACAAATGGCATGCGTTCGGGAATTTCTCAGGAAGAGATGTCGAGTCAGCAGCGCCCGCAGATATTTTGTCATTCGTAAGCAGATGGCCATAACATTTTGCATTCCAATTCGACAAATTACTCTAACATCTTAAATTTGGAGAAACTTTGCTTTATACTAGTATCAAAGTAATGACATTAGCATGGAGAGCAACGCTTTCTTTTTTGAATCTCTTTTGTGGGACCCTCTGAAAGAAAGGCATTTGATGTCAGATGCCTCCATATTCAATGTCGTAATGTTCTCATTTCGGATGTATTCTGTGACGTTAATCGAGTGGAATTGTGATTCCTACTATAAGCAGAGTTTGAAGGTATTTTTTATGAATGCTCTTTTAAGAAAAACCACCCACTATCTTGTTGGGTGTGAGACTACCTAAGTTTTTCGCTTGGGAAACGTTTGAACCCGCCTCCCAAGATAGAGCATCATATGGAACAAATGTGTCAGTTGATGCGTGATGGTGCGCACTGCTACTCAGACCAGTAAAATGTTCAGGATGTCGGTGCCATACAGCTGACTCTATTTAGACACTCTCCTCTTCTATTCATTTCGGAAATTGCAGAGTTCATCCCAAAAGCCCGTTAAAATTTATGCTAACATTTTTGATTCCAGTCCCACGATACTTATTTACACGTCAAAGTTTTCACCTCTACAACTTTCCTTTCCACATGTACCTAGGTTAGTGCTTGTGCAACTATTCGACCTTCCTGTCTAAGTATTCATTTCATCACGGGCACATAGAGGCATAGAAGTGTTATCTGTTGCATCACCACATGTCTTTCAAGAGATTAAGTATATCATATCCTGTACTCATGTGACCGCCGTTTCTCTACCGTTAGGACATATCATACACTCGTTTGCTCCACATTCAGGCGCTTAAGAAGCAATTGACAGAGCAATATATTAGACCTCCTATCTATAAAGTCTTCTCACAACTAGTCTTTGAGCATCTTCTAGTAGTGGCACTTTTTCTTTTCTGTGAAGAAGAGTTTCAAGGGTTTCATGACTGAAGCTCAGCACACCACCAGTTTTCTTTAATAGCCTATACCGGCTCTAAAGCCTCGTCTTAGTGGCTGTTCAATTCTAACGTGTGATTTGGCTAATTGTTATTCTAGGTCTAGCGATTTCTTCAAAGCTATTCAATACGTACTCCCATCTCAATAAGCGCTTTTTGGTATGCAAAGAATGAGGAAAAGATAACACTTTTGCGCGTACTTGACTTTCGATACCATTTTATTGCTTAGTTACTTCCGGAGAGCTGTGTACAAACGATCAAAGATATCAGCCAGTTCTCTGTAGGTTTCTCACTGAGTGAAAAATCCCCCAGTTGAGACGTCCGCGCCAACGTCTCTCCATTTTTGTGAGATGACGGCTGATTTTTACATCTATCTAATGGTGAAAAAGTTGATAAGCGGCGGTGAATTTACAAAACGAGACCCCTACCTATATTTTGCTTTGCATTGTTTCAAACTAATAAACGGCGTCTAAATCGAGTTCTTATTGAGCCTAACTATTGGCTATCAACATCTTGCTTCACCGATGAAACTCAAATGAGGTTGTTATTGATCGTTATTATGGCAGGACGTTCGGACAATTTCTCATTCATGAGCACTACAATGACGTGAATCGAGGTTTGAGGCATTTGTACTCTTTGCGATGATTGTCTTCACAGCCTTCAGCACCGAAACGATTCGAGTAGGTTGTAGCACTGCACATAAGAATTATTCCCATTGTACCCCTTCAAATGGACTACAGCCCCCTAAAGTGACGTGGCGCTGAAACTTTGATACAGAAATTTTTTTGAGGTTTTATACAAACTGAGTGAGATTTAGTGAGGCAGTTATTGAAATCAAGGAAAATGTCATAGCAAAACTGTCGCATAACAAATCGGCCAAAAACAACACGGGACTGTTGGAACATGGAATTGGCAGATTGCAGAACAGTAACACACGTAACTGCTTACCCAGCTCCGCGCGGCTTCCACAAAAAACTTACAACAGAGACGATATTCTTACAGCTCCGATTAAATCTTGACGATTCCACCACAGTAAATTTGTTTCTAGAAACAGCTTCTTATTTTATCCTAGCAGTGAAAAGAAGATTACGTCTCGCAGTTAATCTATATATTGCAAAAAACGCGGTGATTGAGGCCGATGTCGAGAAACGCACGCTTTGGAATGCGAAGGCCAATATTCTTTCGACTGTTATGGCTGCACTAAGAAACCCTCTCCAAAAACCAGCAATGTTTTTGAAATCGTTAGGATTTCTTCTAATTATTGAATGTTTATACATTTCAAGAATTAAATTTGCCGCTCAAGTCACTTGATTTCGGCTATCGAATGACTATTTACACTTCAAATGAAAGCAGAAATCGCGTTTTTACCACAATGCTCAAAAGGGTGGGGTAACGAAACAGCATCGAGAGATACTTATGTATTGCTAGAAAGTTGTGCAAATCGTTATTGTTTTTGTTTCATATTGTTGTTACAGGTTGCGTTTGTTGATGAATGCAATGGTATACTGTTATCAATGCCAGCATTATGCGAAATATGGCATACATGCATGAGATTTGAAGGAGAGTTGTAGCTTACATAATGAAAAGTACGAATGTCTAAAACAATGAGTGTTGCTTTCACTAAAACCACGCTCAAAGAAGTCCATCTAATAAAGAATCATTAATTTTCGCAATAATGAGGTTTCCTTAGTATAAAGTGCCCCTATATACGTATCGAGAAATCAGCTGTAAATTGAAAGGACGGATTGATTGAGGCAAGAGCAAAATTTTGTCATTTTTTTGCTAGTGGGACATCTGAAAGTGTCTTTTTGAAAGCCAACCTTGATTTTGAAATATTCATTTTATTTCAAGCTACCGAATGAGTAGTAACAGTTTAGTGGGATAGGTCTTTTCCAGAGAAGGCCATGTGCTCACGAGAGCAGTCCTTGAAATGCGACTGCATGCGAAAGATATGTTTTTGAAGGTAAGGATTTTCAAAACAGTTGAGCGATACTACTTCCAGAAATACGTCTATGAAGGCTGTAAATCAATTTTTCTAACGAAGAAGTTTCAGGAATTGAAATGCAAGGTACTGTTCTATTATGGCGGCGTCACTTGAGGCCCTCGGTAGAAAAAAATTTTTTTGCTTTTGCAAAACTTCCTGTACTATAACGATAGCTCAAATCAAGTGAATTTCAATGCCATGTTTAATTTCTTTTTACTTCTTGAATAGCTTATTTTTGGCGATTACTAGTCTAAATAAGATTTTGCCTCATTCGAAGATTTCTCACTGGATGAAAGTTTTGTTGTAATGAATTTTTAATTGTTACATAAAGAAAATTTTTCCAATTATGTTGATGTATTTGACCTACTGAAAAGGACTTCTTCGAGTTTTGTAACGACCGAAAGAATATTGGGTCTCACACTCACTGAGCACTTCTAGTCGGCTAGGGGTGAGTATACAGCTGTGAATTCAAAGAGCAAACACATTTTCTGAATCAGAAAGATTTGATCTATCCAACAGTTAAGATTTTGCTATAAGAAAAACTTTTACCAGGCAAGAAATCTTCAAATGTGGAAGAAAATTTCATTTTGACTGATACGGCGTTGAAAACAAGCAGTATGAGAAATAAAATATACCTTTAAAATTCACTTGATTTGAGCTATCGATAAACTACAAAAACGTTTTGCAAAAGCAGGAATATGCTTTTACCTAAGGCTTCAAGTGGCGCCACCATAACAGAACAATATCTCTCGGGTTCTCCAAATGTGAAACGAAATCTCATTTTGACTGGCACGGAGTTTAAAACTAGCAATATGAGAAATACCTTTGAAATTCACGTGATTTAAGCTATTAGATTATCATATATTCATTAGATAACAGCAAAGATTACGCTTTTACCAAAGTCCACAAATGGCGCCGCCATAACACAACAGTACCAAATGCAATAATATAATCCCAAAACATCTTCTATGAATTAGAAAAAATGGACTGCGATTGCAAAACGTTGCCTTTTATTTATTAGTAGTACTACTCTGGGGATCTTTTTACAATAAGCTTATTAGCAAATTCAAAGTTTTTCAAGCTATAAACTGACCATAAAAATATCAAAAAGATGGATGAAAATGATCAATGATAGTGCAAATACATTCCTTTTCGTAAGAACGTGGTTTTTTCCTTCGAAAAGAGCAAGATTTTAGGAAGCATTAGCGTTAGTCTTGCTAAAAACTATTCAGACAGGAATCTCATTGGTTGAATTTTATCGCTTTTGTTTGTAATTACCTCTGAGAACTCAATTGAATAGAATTTGTAGTGGAACAAGCGCTAATCTTCGTATCCGCTCGATGTGAAGACGGGCCAATAAAATGTCAACTATGATAAGAAGAGCTGAATATGTACTGTTCTTCCAAATGGTGTTGCAATAATTATGTTACTCTTGCATTTCATCAGTTCTTCATTACTTTCGCTTGTGTCACTTCGAGTGATTTCAAACCACCAGTTACAGCAGAGCCTTAATATAATGCATCATGTACAATTAACTGATCATCACTATCATCATTATCACTTTCACTGTCATTATCGACTGAAAGTATGATTCACTTTACTCTCTAGAAGTTCGACTCTTGGTCATAGCAATGTCGAGAACTGTACAAGCGATCTTATGAGACTTCACAAAAAACTTATAACAGTTACAGTTATTACCACTATAATAATCATTATCAATACCGTTATCATTTAGCGATACAGTTTTCTCGTTGTAGCACAGGAAATGTATATGTAATATAGGCGATATAGATGTTCCTTTTACTAAGATTATTGCTGCAGAAGCTTTCCATTGAAATCCCAATATTCGCATCCATAATGCTGTCTGGCGTGTGTCTTCTCACGAGATGCGCCACCTTTTTCACGGGGAGCAGTGCCACCACCACAGTAGCTGAGGAGATTTGACGTCGCGCGGTGTGGAACGAAATACCCACAAGGTCCTAGAAGGGATGTATTGGACCCTTTTTCCACAGTTTACATTTCATTGATCCGTCTTTTTGGGTGTTCTTTTTCCACTGTGTAAACCCCACTAATTATAACATCCAATTCGTTTTTTTCATCGTTTTCTTGGACGTCGTAAAATATGTTGAGCGAGTCTCCTTGCAATAGCGATGATAGCCTGGCTGTCGGAAAGTGTGGGGGATTGAGCTCGACTTCACGCGCGCTGCGACGAACATCACAACCCTTGATCACTGCGTCCCCGTAGTTACCTGAATTAATTCTTAGTAAATGCATATAAAGCCTCGAGTAAAACAGATTACAGTCACATCGCGCCAATGACATTTAGGACTATGTAATAAGTGTATTTTTTGGAAAAAGAAGTTTCTGGAAATTTTAGTGTTTGTTGGAATACCTTGGACGAAAAGAATGTTGAAAGGAATGAAAAATTTGACAGCAGAGTGAAAATAAATTTTACAGCGAGTAAGCCAGCCTTTGAATTCACGCAATCTTGAGTTATTGCTCTACTTCGCCAATACTACTCCAGCTTTCCTTCAGTGGGCAAAAATAAGCATTGCAACCTTTCAGAACAGCAAAAAGTCCGTTCATAGAACCAATGGGAACACGATGTAAGAGATTCTTCTCCTTAGACGTCACACACACTTTTCGGTAACCATAATAAAAGGGCAAAACAAGTTAAAACTCATCGCCGGCTTTTTCAAAGTGTTTGCTGTAGCAAATAGCTTGTCTTGTACTTATGTGGGCAGGGAAGAAATAAGAAAATCAAGAGCATTTGAAGGGCAAATATTTAACGAGAAGAGTTCATGTAACGTTGAGCATCAAGCTCTCACGATGTCATTGGTCGCTAGTAGCGCATCTTCTCACTAGCGGCTGTTCAGTTCTAACAGTACACAGCCTTGTGAATTTTCACCTGGTTTCCAGAACTCAAAACACAAAGGGGCTCATTCCAGTTAATGCGCTTCAATGACGTCTCCTAATATGCGTACTGTATCCAACGTGGAAGGTGAAACAGTTTCATAAAGCTGTAGTCTTTTGGTGAATTATTCCCATAGTCTAATCATGAAAAATGAGGATATAGATTCCAAGCACATTATGACAAGTCTCCAATTATTTCTCTCAGAGGAGTTTTTAGAAGAGGCGTTTTTAGCAATCAACGAAATTCTTCTGAAAAACAAATAGTTTAATCCTCATCATCTGCACATTTTTTACTCATTTGGTTTTCTTCAGTAAACTTTATTTCAGGACCTTTTAGACTACTGTAATGTAACACTAATAAGTGATATAACGGTTGAAATAGAAATGAGATTACTGTATGGGATATATACAATATGTAGTTTAGGATTTTTTAGTATTGTCTGATAGACACGTATACAACTTCGATATTCGGAGACGTTAAAGTGGAAACGTCCAACACGCGTCGAACCACTAGCGATTCTTTATACAACGTTTCAACGGTGTTTCATGGAATATGTGGTAGCTCCACTGGAAGATAGCCAATTCACCAGTTCTGAATATTCTTATTTTTATTTGGCTACGTAAATTACATGACAAAGATTGGGGACATCGTTAAAAGAAAACACATTTGTTTTCGACGTCACTCAGTCATCATCAGCTACAAGTAAAGGCGGTTTTCAAAGGAGGGGCGTCTAAATTTCTAGTTAAAGCTGCGAACTGGAGGCACTGCAAGATTGAATCCAATGTTTTTTTTTTGAACCATTCATTGCGCTTATCTTTGTAATTCTTCGCTGACTGCTCTGAGACCAGCATCGCGCGGACATTTTTCTTTATTATAAGCGAAGAGTTGCTCTTCTTGAAGTATTTTATCTGAAAGCTACTTATTTACTTTCTAAAACATTTATCAAATAGAAGTTCAAAACCTCGGGCACCGCAGTGTTACTAAGCTGACTGTGACTAGTCAACACTCATATTTCCTGCCAGTTTATTAAAGCCACATTGTTACGAGCATTGGTTGGTGAATACGTTTGTTCAAAACCATCAGCAGAACTTTAGTTTCCGTCAATAGTGCCCGATGCCAAGAAGAAATTTAATCCAAATGGACCTGATGCCAACATTCGAACCGCTCTGTTCAATACACTTTGCCACATCGTTCTCGGCCAATTTGCCATAATGATGTTTGTGACTACATAGATTTTCTTAGACGGATTTGAGCGAAAAATAAAACTGTTCAGACCGTGAGAGTTCCTGAAATTGACGTGTAGTTGGCGGGAGAAGTTATCATTACTTTCCCCGTTGTATCCGAACACATTTGTGGTTGCCCATTCTTTACAAAGGTGCAAATTCCCGTGACCGTGTTGCCGGCGATGATGCAGCGCTGTGAAATCTTAGTTCGCATCATCATTTCGACTGGAAAAAAATTCTTAGAAGGACCGTCTTTACCACAACAAGGAACTGAAAAGGGCTGAGAACAAGTCTGTACACTAATTTTCTTATTTTCTCCAAAATACTCTGGAACATCACTTGACACATCGGTATTACATCATGTCATCAATTTCGAAAGCTTTGATTTTGGTGCCTTTGTGATAGTTTATCACATGTACTAAGAGATTATTTCGTCAATTTCTATGAATCGTTGATATTTTTAGACGACAATAAACAAAGTTCTGCCTTTGTAATACCTGTTATATCTCTCTCAGGAATATGGCATATAAACGTTGGTTATTAGAGACTCACCCGTTTCAGACAGTTTGAGGGCGACTGCTTGACATTTCAGTGGTTCGTAAGTGATGTTAACAGTAAGTTGATCCAAAATGGTCGAAATTACAGGATCGGGTAGAAAAGCAGCACGGGCTTGGCTTTCGAGGACGTCAAAGACCTGAAAAAGAAATTTCTCTCACTAATTCAAAAAGTTTGTTCAAAAATGTTTCCCAATCAAACCACTTGAGGCAAGTCATGTTAGCACTAGGAGGTTGAATTGTAAATAAATTGGAGCTCACCTCGCAAACCTTCCCAGAATTCGCGAAAGAAGAAAGCTTAAACCTAGAAACTACCAACTTACTGTTTGCATCACAAGGCGATGCACAAATATTTGAGCTCCTCCTCTGTTAGCAGCAATACCAGAAACACGAGCAGATTCTGCAGCGTTTTCTACATAAATCATTGCGACAGGCAAAGAGAACCCGCTGACAGTAAAGGTCCTTGTTCTCGCTTAACGAGATTTTATTTTTTCATGCATAATCCAGCTTAGTCATTATACTAGATGAAGATTTGAGCCTGAATTTCAAATCATTTTAAATTCGAAATTCTTTTCATTATGAGTTGCGGAAAGCAATGGTTTGTCGGTATTGACAAAGTGCCTAATCATTTATTCTAACAAAATTTCATAAATTTTCGCTAAAGATTTATAACAATCTACCGCTCACTACCTTGACCAGCAGGCTTTACTCCACATCCAAATATTGTCGAGATTATATATAGTAGAAAAATCTTAAGGAGAGCGCTCAATTGGCTTACCATGTTCATTTTTGGTTCCTAAAATTCAAGCAAATTATAGATTTCGGTGTAAAAAAACTTTAAATTTTTGCGTTAGATTCTTCACAAAGCAATAATGTATTTGATACTTGAATATAAATTGCCAATTTATTAAGTCCAAAGCAAAATCCTTTGTAACAAACAATGTGCAGACTCCGGTTAAGCAAAGCCTAAGGAATTAATGAGCTGACATGCATGTCAAATTTTGAATGATTTGAGGTGAGCTAAAGTGCTTAGTGGAGAAGAACTTCTAGTGAATGAGCCAAATCTACAGGTGTTACGGTGTGAAGATGGTTCACGTCATCTTATTTCTGGTGTTGCGACATAATATCCGATATAAAGATAAAACAGTCGAGAGTGTCAGCTTGTATTCAAACCCACATTCCACCCTATCCTGGAGCGCGTGTATAACCGTTGAACTACCAACGCCTGTTTTGACACCACTCTTTCTACGCTACAACGCGTTATCCGTCAACAGCCAACTATCTACGGTCTGGCGTGAGCAGTCACTGTTGACATTGAACCCACTTATGATGCGTGGTAGCAAAGCAAGCGTCGGTAGTGCAACGGTTCAGCATGAGCCCCAAATAGGCTGAAATCTGGTTCGAGTCCCAGCTAACGCAAATATTTTTGTGCACTACTCTACATTATTGAGTTCATTGTAACATCATACCACTGCAATAGGCGGTCAAATAAAATGAATGCTAGTCGAGGAACCAATAGCTGGCTATTGAGGAATCGGCGATACAAGTGCATTTTTGTGAGATAATTTCTGGAAGAAGATATGGTTTGAAAAAGGAAGTTAATTTTTACTGCAACACGTTTTTCGCAACAAATTACTAGAGAGTAGAATTCGCTATTCAGCTTCAGTGTTCTCTTGAGAGTCGCCCAATCAGCACACATACAAAAATTCCTTAGTTGGGGTAGGCAAAATAATTGTCTTAGGAAGAATTTCGACAGAGTCATATTGAAGGCTTCATGCGAAGCTGTTATTGGAGTGACACCAAAAATCTCTTTATATTAAGAAGAGGAAGGGAAATAATATGTGGAACGGTAGCAGGAAAATAAAATCGCATAAAATTATTAGGCCTTATTGTGAGACACAAAGTCTGATCTGTTGGGACTGACAGTATATCGTGTTGAGAAAGTCAAGTGGACGTTGTAAAAAACTCCACTGAAGTAACACTGGAAAGAGGCATGCTTGATCTCCTTTTCATGCGTTCAAAGTTTCTCATTAAGGTAAATGCTAATGGAACATCGTCACCTTCTTCAGTTTCTGCGCGATTTGCAGACAAAACAATTTTATATGGCAAAGCCCTATTCAATTCGTACCACGTGCTCAAGCCCAGTAGTTCATTTCATTCCACCTAAAATTTGGTAACACGATATTTATAAGATCAGTAAAGCTGTTTTCTTATCATAGCAAAAGTAATTGCTTCAACTTATTCCATATTTCAAATTTCTAAAATAAAGCGAAAATGAGCAAGATGATTACTTGATCCTCAGGTAGTATCTTCGATTCGCGAGAGCGGGCCACTGTGATGATACCATAGGAGTCGACCAACGTGATAATAAAAAGGAAAGCTACGCTGGAAGGAAGCTTACCGCTGAACTTCGGTTTGAGGAGTAATTGAAAATTTTATTTTTCAAATGACACTTCATGGCGAGCACCGCTGCCCGTTGCATGATAACAATGTACTGGCTGGCCTAACTTTGTGATTTAGCTGCCTAATCAATCAGGAAGTGCTTAGAAATATCACTGACTAATCAATTATAAGATAGCGGTTGAGTGTTTAGATAGTAGAAAAACTCATGTGTCATCCTTCAGAATTACTGTGCAGACAACGACGGTTTAGGCGTATTCGCTGGAAACCCCGCACTCAAAGTTCTATTATTTAAGAGGTTGCAATGAAAGGATATTTAGAAGATATATTATTTGTAATCAAGGAAAGAAAAGCTTAATCTTAAATTCAATGTGTCAGCGAGACATGTCCAACTCGGGACGTAATGATTCCGTTTTGTTCTTTCGCCAACGATAAATTTGAAAGCAGAGTCAGCGCTGTAAATGCATCGGCTCTCTTATGAGTTTTTTTTATTAAAGCCAAATGGAGCTGTATTAATGATCACGTGCCGTTGTTGTTCTGTGTTCTACCAGTTCCGTGTGGTGATAGTTCCGCGTCGTAGAAGCTCTGGTATGTAACAATTCCGTGTTGCTTTAGCTGAATCACTAAGCGGAAAACAATTTTGTACAGCATTCTTCTCATGCTCCAAATAGATGCATGATAAAGCTAGCAAATTTTAACGTTACGTTTAAACTGCTTGTCCAAATCCCTTTGAGCCAATCACTTCATTGCGATATTTTGTTCGGACTGCTGTAAAATGGGCGTCATGTCATTTCAGCCACGTGGTCCATTTGAAGAGGAACAATGAAGACAGTTCTTCATTCGTATGTGCTTCACCGTATTCGATTCATTACGATGTTGATGGTTTATAAAACCAACATCGAAAGGACAACAAATAATGCGAAAATTCGATTCAAGTCATCGTGATACTACGGATTGCGAATTGTCGAAATGCTAGCCATGAAAATTGTAATAACCTTGTGTATGCTCACCAATAAATTAAAATGTTGCTAGTCCAAAGCAAGGTCAATAAGAATTGAAATCGAACATTGTTTGTCGTTTGAGAGTAACACAACGCAAAACGTAGGTAGGCCTCATTTTGTGATTTCAGTCGCTTAAACGCACAGCGTAGTATTCGCTCTCAGAGATGACCGCTCCATTAGTTTCTTCATCACTACAGTTAACTTGCAAAACTTATGTAGGAGACGATGGCTTAAGCGTGTCACTACTAGACATTCCACTCAAAAAAACCTGCAGAAAATTGTTTGATATTTCGAGAGTTTGAGTAGAGCTCTCCTCACGTGGCGACGTTACAAAATGCTTTCAAAAGCCAAATACATGGTGGGCTGCCTTTGTTCACATTCCTCATCTACTGAAGAGAGCTATACGAAATATGTATCGAACAGTTATAGTGTTTGCACATTACAGTAAGAGAGTAAGGGATTGCTACACTTAGCATGGCATGTAATTAATCAAACACTAAGGTGAATAGACACTAAGGTCAGGTCGAAAAGCTGGTGTAAATACCTAAACAGAAACAGTAGCATGCTGAGCAGAAAAAATAAGGTGCCACGAAACTACATAACTAACAAAATAGATGTCACTATCAAGAGATATTTAATAGAGTGATCTAGAAAGATCTTCAGGAAATGTAGGGCCCAATATACTACGTCGTCAACTAGTTCCAACCACCTGTATGACCATTTGCATAGAATGAGTGTGAAGCATGTAGTAACGGCTTGGGCGGAGATGACATGAATACACATATAACGTACTTATGTCTTGTGAGCTGTTTTTAGCATTTTGAAAAAGAATACCCGAAGGTCCGACCTACGTCAACGATGGAAGATCAAAGACGCCGTTCTACACGCAGGGATGCCGAAAATACGGTGGGGCGGATGCGTGATAGACGAGACTTCAACGACATCCGACGGACGAGAGTCGTTGCCGACTGCATTCCTCGGGATAAAGGGCTCTACGGGAAGACAACTGTTCCGACGGTCCAATTTCTTCACAAAAAGACTTGAAGAAAGATACGATGCTCAGCGAATCCCTAGAGCAAGGAGGACCCCACTGGGCTACTCTTGAACGAGATGGGGAACAATGGAAGTGTTGCTGGTACCCGCTTGAGTCACTCGACAATCAATGGGACGACAGGTGATACATGTGATCTCTTGTAGGGGGTGTGTTGATAGATACTTAGGCTGGATTTTCACATCCTGGGATAGCAATCAAAATCATCAGTGTAAAAAATTATTGAGTTCTTATAAGTAAACTTTGAAATCCGTGAGATTATAAGAGAAGGGTGTCCAAACATGGCCAGCTATATGACACATCATGTTTAATTGATTTACTAGTCAGGCCAATAGTGCATACCATCACAGGCCAGCTGGTACCTTCACATTTATTGATGTAAGAGCAGGTTCAAATCCCAGCCCATGAATAAATGGCTTTACACCTGATTAGATGATCAGCACTTTTTCTTCAGAAAGTGCTTTTATGAGCACCGTTGGATTTTACTATGCTATAATTAGCATACATTCGAACGACGTTAGAAAAACGTCTAAGCTTTGAAGAAAGCGCAGTCACCATAGCGTTAACCATTGATTTTGGAGAAGATTTATGGAATTTGCTTAAGGATGAGTGAAGATCAGTTCACTGGACAAACTTCACCTTTTACCTAAGACATGTCAAACGAGGAACTGAAAATTGCTTCCGAAAGTGTTGTCTTAGTGCAAGTGGAATTACTCCACTGATAGAAAGTAAAGATCTCCCTTAATTCCCGCGTTTCGAAAAAATTCCTCACACTAAATCGAAGAATAGTTGAGTATTCTGCTAATGAACGATATACATGGAATGTAAATGGTTCTGTTGAATCTACGGCTCAACAAGAATACCATGAACGTAAAATTCAGCTGAAAAGGAGCTTCGCGTCGTTCTGATTGAATTGCTATGCGACATTTTCGCCATGTTTTTGTTTTCAATATGGCACTGTGGCTGATAAACAAATTTCAGCCAATGGAGAAGAGACATCATCTTTGTCCTCCCATAATTTATTATCCTTTGATTATTTAGCATTAATGTTCACTGATATAATTTTTGGTACATTTCCCTCAGCCAAGCGCCAATTCGACCCCTTGCAAAAGCTTATATTGCGCTTGTTCATGGCGACTGAATAATCATTTAATAGCCTAAATCAAAGCAATTTGAATGGTTTATTTCGTTCCCAAAAAAGTCTTCGTATTTTGCTGAGAGAGCAAAAGCAATACTTGTTTCTCATTGACAGATTTCGCGATGACCAAAGTTTTTCCTTTGAATTTTTAGTAATAAGCCGACAAGCCCTAAGGAATTTTATATAACTAAGAGTATTGAGTGGTGAACAAAAAACACGGCCTCAGGCGGGAGTCGAACCCACGTTTCATCCTGTCCTATAAGTAACATAATAACACTGCGAAAAAAGCAGTGAAAATACTATAATTTCAAAGTATTAGTAATTAGAATAGCTATCAGCTCAACTGGGTTTATAAAGCGAATTCGCATACCCGACCAAACCTGTCAAAGGTTGGTGGCTGATAGCTAACATTGAGATGTTGAAGAATGAGTGGTCGAGCAAATGTGCCTCAGTGGTGTAGTGGTACAGCACGCGTCCCCGGATAGGATGAAACGTGGGTTCGATTCCCGCCTGAGGCCGTGTTTTTGTTCACCACTCAATTCTCTTAGTTATATAAGTAACATAATAACACTGGGAAAAAAGCAGTGAAAATACTGTAATTTCCTAAGGATTTTATTGATTAACTTGCTTTTGGAAAAAGGTTACGCATTGCGCTTTAGCAGCCAAAAAAGATTGGGTTTCGCAAAACTGGATCACTTTTTATCAGCTCTTCGCTTTGATGTCTTGGAAGAATGTATACTTTGGTCGTTTCTGATGTTCAAGAAACCATTCAACTGTTTAGATCATAAAAATTTTAGTGATCTATTTCTTCTCCAAAAAGTCCTTCCTATTGCGCTGAAAGAGCAAAAATAATATTGTGTTTCTCATTAAAAAATTTCTCACTGATCAGATTTTTTCGTCTGGAGTTTCAATAATTAATCGACAGACTAATTTCAAGGATTCAAACGGTCTATTTGATTTCAGATATGGACCTCAGATCACGCTGCAGCAGCCAAAAGAATTTTGGTCTTTGCAAAATTGGAAAAAAAACGTTAAATGTGTAAGAAGTCCATTAAAGTAACCAAAAACATTGCTGGAATCTTCGGGCTTTTATATATCGTTTGGATCTTGAAACTATATGAGAGGGGCCCTGATCAGCGAGAATTCTTTGAATGAGGACCAAATTATTATTTCTGCTCCTTCATCGCAATAACAAGGCCTTTCTGACAGTAAAATGCACCATACAGTGTCTTTTGATTTAGTTATCGGTTGATTATTCAAGCATTAGAAACGATCAAGAATTCCGTTTTTCCCAATGGATCAAAGTGAAGGAAGGATAGTTCAAGTGATCCATTTTTTGTGAAAGCCAATCTTCTTTTGGCTGACACAGCGTTATACCAGGTCCATCATAAAACCAAATAAATCGTTGGAATCCTTAAGATTTCACCCATCGATTGATTGATGAAACTCCGAAGGTATTAGCTTTGATCAGCGAGAATCTTTCAACGAGAAGCAAAATTTTATTCTTGCTTCGTCAGAGAAATAAGAAGGCTTTTTTGAAGATAAGATAAACCATTCAAATTGCTTTGATTTGTGCCGTTAGGATTATTTAAGCATTAAAAAAGACTAAGAAATGCGTTTTTGCAAGGAATCGAAGAGGCGCTTGGCTAAAGGGAGTGATCCGATTTTTTTGTCCGTACCAATGGTATAATGTTACAAATATGCTTCAAAAAATGTTGAGATATGCAACATGTTGGATATCAGACAGAAGTTGAATTCATGCCTCACTCATATCTCTTTCATCAACATAACTATAGCCGCTGTCAGTTGAATTCCTCAAAACCAACACTCTTTTGTTTTGGTGATCTTTTTAAAAATTTTATTACGGGTAACGTTTCGGTGGTGTTGCTTATGTTAGAGTTGCGGTAATTTGCGTTGAGTGACCACAGTAGGTGTTCCTCCTTCCATTGGTCATAGTGGCTGTTGCATCAACGCAATTGTAGTAATGTGAATCACGTTTCTTCACTTTCAAACACTTCAAACAAGGCGAGTGATTAAGGTGTCAAAAACTAGTAAGGGCTTCAAGAATGGCAACACAAAATGAAGCCATTTTGAAGGAGGAAATTCGTTGCACTATAAAAACGATTCGTAACGACGAACGATAGCAT
Organism: Parelaphostrongylus tenuis; assembly: GCA_019055375.1. Lineage (NCBI taxonomy): Eukaryota > Metazoa > Nematoda > Chromadorea > Rhabditida > Metastrongylidae > Parelaphostrongylus > Parelaphostrongylus tenuis. The sequence continues at coordinate 28,208 of JAHQIW010006143.1, forward strand.
CCAATTTTAGCACGCTGAACGTATTGGATGGTAAATAGCTTTATTTTTGTTCTAAATAAATGAAGCTCTGCTACATGAATGATATTCTCAAGCATATCTGCATCTTTTTCTCTGCTATTCTGTAATATTTGCAGTGTGCCTCAGCGGGCGAGTTACTGCATCTGGTCTACGTTAGCAGTATACTTTCAAATCTCTACTGCTACGTAGAGTAGATATCACAAAGCTGTTGCATAAGTTTCTTTTGGTAAGTCCACAGAGGGGAGGGACTATACAGTAGCACTTTTGGGACGGCGAGTACCATTTTTGGTACACCCTTTCCTGAATGACTACAATGATTGTTGCGAGCCTTGATGCTCTGAGAAAGCAAAGTTTAGAACGCCAGCTATTTCAGAGGAAATGTACCTACCTTGAGCAAGCTTCCCAAAAAGGAAGATAGTGGATTAAGATTTTCTGGTGTTTGATTTCTGACTTATTACAATGAATGGCTTTATCAAATTAAGCATGAAATCCATATCTCATAAATCCCATCCAGATAGTGTCCTGATGAAATGGAAAATTTCTTGGAAAGTTTTTGTATCTCAATAGCTTTCGAGCATTTTTGGATTATTGAAAGTGTAAGTTATTCGCCGGGAATAAATGGTATTTAACAAAAGGTAGATCTTTTCTAAATACTTTATTTGCCTCTAAATACTCAATTTTGATAAGGAGACTTAATGTGAGCATTTTAGACAAAATCCCATACACACCACTGGCATAATGAACACAGCTTGCTCGACAATACAAGTTGTTTGCTGAATAGCTCGGTAATACAAAGCTGATTAAAACCAACTGAGTCGGTTAATGTTCCGATTTCTTTGTCTTTAGAAGCGATAATTTGGGTCTAATGACAACGGACGATGAACACATCGAGAGCGAGTGAATGTGAACATCGACTCAAATCACACACTCTAATGTTATAGAAAATATTGAAAATGCTAGCCGAAAAATTTTGTTTATGGCAAAAATCGCGGCAACAATTAGTTCAAGACTTCAATGGCCTTGTCTTCATTGGTAGTGCGAACTCTTGCACAGTTTCCGTTGGTTTTCTCTCGCGCTTGTTGTTCATGGTAATCGATTTCGAGCATGATGACGTACTCGTGGTTTATTTCGTGACTGTAAATGCGCTGCCATATGCACATACAGATAGTCGACTTTAATTACGCACACGTCCACTCATTGCCTGGGTGGTTTTTCAAGCGGATGCTTAGAATCCACTCCAAAGTTCTTTTCGTCCGTCTGTCATCTTTCTTCTTATTACTGACCAGCCCATCTGTAATCGGTATCAATGGATTACTGGATGTCGAGGATGAGATAGTTCTCCGAAATTCAAAGCCTTGAGCCCAACTGGACGCTGTTGATGCCGATTCAGTTTCTATAAGGTTTCGTTCAAGCGTTTTGTGGGTGGTGAACAGACTTCTTGACGAGTACATAATAACAACCCGTGCCTGTGCCTTCGGCACATACTACCATCCTTCTTCCGTCTTATTATTCCCTCATGCTGTGCTGCACTTCCACTGAAGGACCAAGATTAACATACGAATCAATCTTAGTTATCAGAGAACCATCCATTCTGTATTGCTCCTTACGCATCATGATGATTATTTATGACTGGATCTTCGTTATATCTATACGCAGTCTGATTCTTTTTCCCGCTTCGTTCACGCATCGTTTCTACTTTACTGGTACTAGTCGGTAAGACAGCAATGTCATCCGCGAATTAAAGCTTTGATAGGAATTTTTCAGTGATACGTAAAATTTTCTCATCCCCACCAAGTCGATTCATTGTTAACTACAATGCAGCAGAAAACTGCTTTGGCGATATGATGTAGTCTTGTCCAACCTCTTTTTTTATTCAGGTGGTAAGGAGTTGATGTAATAAGTGTGTATTCATGGTTTATTGAGCAGCCTGTATCTTGATTCTTACCAGGATCAGGTTATTCACCTTGATCAGTCTGAGTCCCTAATAAAATTTCACTAATGTGTGGCACTACTTCTTCGGGTGAGGCTTAATTTCAATCGGTTTGTCACGATTCCGAGGCAATGACGGAGAGCAACGCAAGAGGGGTAAGTTGCGCGCCCATACTAAAGTCATTGTTTGGCTCTAAGGGCTAACTCCTGAAGCGTCAACCATAACAAATATCTGTGAAATTCTTGCGTAAGTTCTCGATTAAGACAAATATCGATGCCATTGCTATGTCCGCGGCTCGATACTATCGGGCTAATGCACCTTTTTTCCAGTCGTGGTCATGAGCATAATTCTGAAACAAGATCAACATAATTATTTTGATTGAAATTTATAAATGGTATGCAGCTTTTGTAATATTTCATGAAGTTTATGTTTGAAAATGTGACTTATAGCTCCTATATGTCCGGTAACAATGCTAGCAGATGTGCTTTTCCGCACATTTAATTTAGTCAAGCGCCAGTTCGACCCCTTAGCTAACTTAGCGCTTGTTTTTGGCAATTAAATGAATATTCGATAGCCTAAATCAAAGCAACTTGAATGATTTATCTCATCCTTAAAAAGACTCATTTCGCTGAAAGACCAAAAATAAAATTTTCTTTCTTATTGATATACTTCTTGCTGACCAAATCTTTTCCTCCGGCGATTTGATAGTTATTCGATAGAACAAATCTTAGGAATTCCATTGATTTATTGGCTCTAGAAAAGAACCAGCATTACGCTGTAACAGCAAAAAAAAAATCGGGTTCCGCAAAACTGAATCACTTTCTATCTGTTGCTCATTTTGATGCCTTGGAATGAACGTACTTTTTGGTCGTTTTCACCGTTTTCATTCGATAGTTTAGGTCATAGGAATTTTAGTGATGTATTTCTTCTCCAAAAAGGCCTTGCTATTGCACAGAAAGAGCAAAAATGGTAGTTTGTTTCTAAGTAAAAGATTTCTCACTAATCAAAGTTTTTCTTTTGAAGCTTCATTAATTGATTGATAGAATATATCTTAAGAACGCGAACGATTTTTCTCATTTCGAATATCGACTTCACACTGTAACAGCCAAGAGAAGATTGGGCTTCTCAAAACTGGAAAAAAAAGCACCAAGTGCAAGACCCAATTTTCTTTTGGTTGCTATGAAGCACTAAAAAGTCCGTTCAACAAACCAAAAGCTTTACTGGAATTTTTGAGATTTGATCTGTCGTTTGATTTTATAAACTTTGTGAGAGGGGCCCTGATCAGCAAGAAATCTTTGAATGTGAAGCAAATTATTATTTTTGTTCCTTCAGCGCATCAACAAGGCTTTTTTGAATGTAAAATTTACTATTGTTTTTGTTTTAGCCATCGATTGATTATTTAGGCATTAGAAACATCAAATACGTTGTTCCCAATGGATCAGACTGAAGAGAGTATAGTTCAATTGATCGATTTTTTGCGAAACCCGATGTTATTTTGACTGTTACAGCGCAACACCAGGTCCATCATAGAAACCAAACAAATCGTTGAAATTCTTAAGATTTGATCTATTGATTGGTAAATGATGCTGCGAAGGAGAAGCTTTGATCAGCGAGAATACTTTCAATGAGGGACAAAATTTTATTTTTGCTCCTCTCAGAGAAATATGGAGGCTCTTCTGAAGATAGATCAAACCATTCAAATTACTTTGATTTGTGCTATCGAAGGATTACTGAACATTAAAAAAGACTAAGAAATACGTTTTTACAAGGGGCCAGAGTGGCGCTTGGCTAAAGGAAATGATCAGCTTTGCCTTTCAAAAGTTAGTGATCTCGCTGCGTTTCAAAATGGGGATCTATTAAAAAGGCGATCTTTTGGATTCGCACTGAAATGATCTTCACTCTAGCAGCTGCGCATTCTCACCAAAATTAATAATCAGGGTTTTTACTCCTACACAGTAAGGCTACATCGGGTTTTCAGAGAAGCGCTTCGTATGAGCTTATTTTGACACTAGATTCTCTTGAGGCGGAAGTACAATGAAGCTGCTCACAAAGCAATGATGCTCCTTCTTTCATAAATAGATTGGATAGATAAACGTTGTTCATTTTTTCCTCCAGCATTATGGTAAACACAGTCATCTAACGATGTTGAAAATTTACACCAGAGTGATTTATATAGTAAAAAAGACAAAGCTCTCGGTGTTGATCAATACTGCATAGCAATCACTAAAAATGAAAGCTGTATGTTAGATATTTCGGTACATTTCGGTTATCTGCACCCTATTTCGATCTTTCAAAGAAAGCTTGTTTTGTGCGCCTTTTGATGCTTAAGTATTCACTCGATAGTTCAAATCAAAAGAATTTCTAGTTATTACCATGTATCTGCCAGCAAAACCCACTGTAAGTCAAACACTCAAGCACGGGCTATCTACTCCAAAAGCGAAGCATATTTATCACCCTGTTAGCATTGCTTACTAAGGAAGCATTTTCCAAAACGATGCTCAGTACTGAAATCAAGAACAATCAAATTGCTACTAAACTTCAGAGGAAAGGGGATAGAAGGAAGCATGGCCGAGTGGCTAATGATGTTCGACGCGGCCGGACGCGGAGCTGATTTCCCGTCCCTCAGCACTCACAAGCGGTCAGCAACAAAGGCTCTACGGAGCGTTCCAACGTGGCTATCCTCAAAATTGCAAAAAGACGTGCTCTACTGGTATCTACAATGTTCGTGAAGCAGGTGGAAATCTCAAGCAGCGAGAAGATGAATAAATGCTAGTGGTACTGGACTCCGTACAGTGAAAGGAAAAAAAAGACTGTGATATGGGTCAAATATAATGATAAAGCCAAAATGGAGATTGATGGACAAGCAAAACATATGCTGTTTATTGTCAGAACTACAAACTAAAAATTCTACCTAACAAATGAATTGTTAACTAGTGGCAATATATGAGCAAAGGTAATTTGTAGCTGAAAGATGCTGATTGGCTAATTGATTTTTAAATACTTCAGGTAGGAAATCTACAACATGACTGAAGTTTGAAAGATTTGAGTAAAGAAAGTGCACTGTTTTCGCACAAGTGTCCTCCTCAAAATGATGACTGCGAACTTTATCAAAGCTCCCTACGGCTAAATACTATAAAATCTTTCTAAGCTATAAGAACCTTCCAAAATTTTATATTGGCGAAAGTAGTTTTCTAACTACACCTTGAAATATCGTCGATGGGAGTGCAAGAAAAGTTGGATATTTGTTGCTATCCCAAAGCCGTAGAGTTCGTATCAAAATTCAAAAATCTTTGGAATGTCTGAGCGTTTTTTTTTTTTTGCTAGATTAATGTTTTCAGAATTATCTATCAAATTCTTCTTAGAGTGATGAAAATTCCTTAGAAAAAAGACCCTTCTGTACAACTGCCAACATCCTGCTGTGTAGTTTATGCAACGTGCTGATTACAGTAGAAGCATGTGTTATCTCTCTGCGTTAGTAGAGCATACTATAGCCCTTTCACGACCATAAGATGCGTTTTGTATCAAGTCGCGCTCCCTCAAATCTCACTCAGCTGCGGCGTCCCTTGTGAAAAAACAAGGACGAGTCGCCGTATACCTATCGACATTAGTCCTCAAAAGGATAATAGGCTTTTCACGAAACAAATTTGATACTGTAATCGTCTCTTATCAAGCTATTAAGTGATTTCGAAGTACATATAAAATGATGAGAAAATGTTAGCAACAGTTGAAAATAAGTTACTCCGAGAAGAATGTTTTTTTTCATGGAATCAACATTTCCAGACAAGTGGTCGTTCTTTTTACTAAAAAATCTTTGTAAAAGTTCTCTCCATGATATTATACTCTCTTGTACTGAGAAGACGTCTCTAACACATGAAAGTACTTATAACTTCTAAATGATGAGGAATGAGCAAGACTCACGCTCAAGTTTTGCAGCTGGCATCGGACCAATATTTTGTTATGGCATCTCAATGGTGTACAGGTTGTTTGAACAATAGACTACCCATAAATTGCTGATAACATCGGTCCCCTAGTCCCGCTCTGCGGCCCCGTTCTTTAGGACATCAGAAACCTACATTGAAATATAAAATTTGAATTTCTCGAAGTCTAAACGAAAAACAATATAGTCGATGCTCACTGTCTGCATAAAAAGGAATGTACGGTAACCTAACTGCCTGTGTTGCCTTCTAGAATGTCAGAGAGTTATACAGCAGCGCCTCGCTGTGATGACCCACATTATCTCCACTGGCAAGGTGTAGTGGTTATGACAAAATTCACAGCTCCCTCTGCAGGATGGATATACATCGGCCCGATTGCAAAATTGGAAGGTCTGCGTCTTGTCAACTGCAGATAGTGCGAAGCTTAGAAAAGCTCACAAGCAGCGATGTTATAGAAAATCAATATTATGAGAAAGTTGGAACGTTTGAGAGGGTGAGTAAAAAAGCCTGTTCGGCGTCACCTCGCTTGTATTCTTCATTCTTTCACTATATTTTCGTTCCTACACACCGATGCTTGATTAAGGTGTAGAATTTTCAGCTTCAGGATGAGATCTAATGCCTTGCTGCAGCTGTTTGCAATTCTGACACGTTTTCCAATTATCATTCCCGTTAATTATCAATCTATCTGTTCGTGGATGAAGGTAAAACAGGTTTTTTGCGCTACCTCCAAGGCAGTGCCTATCACTTGAGGGCGCGCTAAGTGCAGCTGATAATTGGTCTGACATCACTCATAGAGGAAAAATCTATGCATTCATGTGGAAAAGATTTAGTATAAAGCTCGTGGATTTGATCAATTCTTAAGAATGATCAACTTTATCATCGTTGAAAGTGACTGAATATATGGCCTATACAATGACTTGTGACGAATTTATCAAGTCAGTGTTGCTATCGTCTCGAACAAATCTGCCGCCAATCTGTCAGTCCTGAAGGAGAGAACGCTAAATGAGCCAGCCTTACAGAATCGATCCAGAGGCCGTGTGTTTATTGCATGGCACTCTTAAACACTATGCTAGAGGAGCCTAAATAGTATAAAAGAGCAATAATATGTAACTGTAACTATTTTTATTATAGGTCTTTATTCACTGGTATTCCTTATCTTTTTGGTTTGTTTTCTTCCAGGCCATGAGAGCTTGCATGTACTGCCGTCCAGAAGCCGTTTACATCTACATAACTGGAAATCTGGTATTTAGCTCTGTAGAAGAGAATGAATTGCGTTAGTCGATCGATTTGCTTATCAGTATTGTGAACATAATAATGGCTGCGGTATGTAAAATATGTTACATGTGCTTTCTCTTCCTAAAATGTTTTCTCTTTAGACAGTTATATTTTTTAGTACATATACTTACTTAAAAAAAGAAAAAGAATGAAAAGAAATCTGTGGAAAGATGGTCTTCAACTGAATCTAACGAAAACAATGTTCATGAGGAACGGATGGGTTTCTAATGCCCCATTCACGCTCAACGGAACGACAAATTCCGAATGCTCCAGTTACATCTATCTAGGTCGTGAAATCAACATGATGAACGACCTAGCCCCAGAGTTGAGCAGGAGGAAACGAGCGGCTTGGGGAACGTTTAAGAGCATCGAAGATGTTGTGAAGAGGACAAAGAACATCCGACTCCGTGCCCACCTTTTCGACTCGACATTTATCCCTGCCCTGACGTATGCAGCAGAAACCTGGTCGCTACGTAAGCAGGATGAAAGATCACTTGCCGTTATCGAACGCGCAGTCGAAAGGTCGATGCTAGGAGTATCTCGTATTTCGCAAATGAGACAAAGGATCCGAACTTCCGACCTACGTCAACGATCGAAAATCAGAGACGCCGTTCTACACGCCAGGATATCGAAAATAAGGTGGGCCGGACACGTGATGCGCTTCAACGACAACCGATGGACGAGAGCCGTTACCGACTGGATTCCTCGGGACGTCAAGCGCTCTAAAGGAAGACCACTGACCCGTTGGTCCGATTTCTTCACGAAAGCGGTGGAAGAAAGATGTGATGCTCAGCGAATTCCTAGAGCGAGGAGGACCCACTGGGCTACTCTTGCACGCGATAGGAAAAAATGGAAGAGTTGCTGGTACCCGCTCGAGTCACTCGACGATCAACGGGACGACAGGTGTTATAGGTGATACTTACTCACACTAAATATATTAAACTCCATTTTCTAATGATTTCCGAAAGATAATAATTACTCCATTTTCCCCATTTTCCAACGATAATGCGTCATTTCTGTCATTGTGTTCCCTTATTGTATCAAACTGTAGCCAATCCACGGTTATTTACATTTTTTCTCTCACAACTAACTGTAACTACTTTACTGACCAAGTGACGCTAAGAAAATATTTTGGCACTTTTTTTTTATTGATTTTGGACTAAAATAGTATTCAGGGCTGTGCTAAGGATACCGTGGCCAGCACCCGTATCACTTCCAACACTACGGAATGTACACAATGCCATCGAAGTTATCAAAGAAGCTCACAAACCTCTTGCAATCGTTGGAAAAAGTTAAGCTGAGCGCCAATAATTGATGAAATCTTATCAACTTTCAATCGTATTATATTGATTGATAGACAGCAAAATATATACTACAGAATCCACTGGGTGCTTGCCTGCTTAACTCGTTGAAAAAGGTTATTGACAGCTGGAAAGAGGTATGCACTTCAAATAAGGTAAAATTGAGCAGAAATATTAGGGCTCTGTGCTTGCAAAGAAATTCTTCTCAAGCGTTTTACTTCATAGCCGCTCCCTTCCACGACTTGTGTATTCCCATTTAAGTCTAATGATGCTTGTTCGGACTAGTTTTGGAAATTCTTAAATCTGATGTTTAAGATGCTGAGTGTTTCCAAAATAGAGAAGCTAATCAAAAGGTTCCCTATAAGGATGTCGCATAAGTTTAAAGAGCTGCATGGTCGGGGGCGTGGACCGACGATGGTGCAGCAATTTCTAACTAAGAGCGATTTATCATGGTTAGCAATATCAGGAGGTAAAGGATTATTTATCCAAGGTTCCTAACTTTCATATTGAAAATCTCAAGAATTGTTGTGAATATGAACAAAGACCACTGGCTCCGGACATGGTGGGCTAGAACATTTCTTGTTTGATTTGTTGGACCAGTAGAAGGTACTTATTTTTTACTTTTTTTATTATTCTAAATTAAAGATGTAGTCGAGTGGCCAGTAATGTTCGGCGCAGTTCCACGCGGAATTGATCTCACGGCCCCGTAACAGTCTTCGGCAATCAGTAACAGACGCTTTACGGGAGACCCAGCCTGACTATCTTCGAAACTGCAAGGAGACGTGCTCGGCGAATATTCTGGACGCCAGTCTTCTATTTAGCCGTTCCGAGGTGTTATTGATATTATTTATCGATTATTAGCGAAGCACTCAACAATGTAATCAGTAATGCAGCTTGAATACACAATATTCAAGGTGGCTAACGTTTCGGCGGGTCGCCTTCTTCAGAGCCTGGAAAGATCACATTGATCCACAATTCACTTTGCCAAAACCTCCATAATCCTAGCAGAAAACGTTAGAAATGAATTTTGGATTGCATAGTAAGAAGTTCACTTCAAAACATTCACCGTTTTGATGTTTGGGTCTATCAATTATTCATTGAAGACCAGCCGCTTAAGGTCAGTGCATCAGTGGGCTGTCCCTAACTCAGGCCGGAAAGCTCAACCTGAGGTATGGTTCGTGGTCACGCGTGATTAAAAGCACTGCTCTTTTTGGTTCATTGTCGGGCCTTTGCTATGTATCCAAATAGCTTCTAAGGTTTTACGCGCAGATGTTCTTGATTCCTGTGCGAGGATCGCGACTCTGACGCCGAACATTACTCCTGCATGTTTTTGGTCCGTATGCGTGCCTAGAGGGGTTTTTAGATCAGAGTTGCGCAACCCAACTAGGTGCTCTTTTACACGGAGGATTAGTGGCCTACCCGTTTCGGCAATGTACTCATCGCCGCATGCGGCGCAAGAGATTAGGTAAATATACCCGGTCTCATACAGTTGCCGTCTCTGCTTCTCGGACAAAACTTGCAGTCACTGGATTAGCATAGGCGGTCATACAGTCGGTTGCGGACTAATTGACGCTTTAGTGTTTTGGAGGTATTTCAACTATTACTACCGAGTCATCTAAACCTGCTCTTTTTAGGCAGCGTTTAATAGCTGTATTTATTTTGTTAGAAATAAAAGGCAGGAGGAAAGGAACCTTATTTCCGCCAGACTTGTCGTTTGGGAGCATAGAATTTTCTATAGACGTAAGCTGAGAAGCTCCTACCGTATTGTAGCCATTAGAGATGACTATTGTTCGCACCAAACCTAAAGATTCTAACTTGTTTCTTTTCCTGTGCACACATTTGTCGCTGTTCGGAACATGTTCTTCAGAAGCGCGCGTTTTATGTGTGAAGGAGCTGATAGGTAGTGAATTAAGATGTTTTTCTTGCTTGGTTTTCGGTCCATTTTGTCTTGCGGGAGTTTTGGACAGGTTGACCTGAACATTTGAAAATGGGAGCCAATTTATTTTTCGGTTTTTTTACGGGTGAACTTTATGCACTCTGAGTGACTTTTCAGTAACTCAAAGCATCTGTCCATCTCCTCCTGGGTTGAGCAGACGACAAAGCAGTCATCTATACACCTACAGTAGAGTAACGGCCGGAGATCGAAAAAAAAACCAAGCAATAAAAACATCTTAGTTCACTACCTATCAGCTCCTTCACACATAAAACGCGCGCTTCTGAAGAACATGTTCCGAACAGCGACAAATGTGTGCACAGAAAAAGAACACAAGGTAGAATCTTTAAGCTTGCTCGAAAACTAGCCATCTCTAATGGCTACGATACGGTAGGAGCTTCTCAGGTTAGATTCAGAGGGATTTCTATGCTCCCAAACGACAAGTCTGGCGAAAATAAGGTTCCTTTCCTCCTGCCTTTTATTTCTAACAAAATAAATACAGCTATTAAACGCTGCCTAAAAAGAGCAGGCTTAGATGATTCGGTAGCAATAGTTGAAATACCTCCAAAAACACTAAAGCGTCAATTAGTCCGCAATCGACTGTATGACCGCCTCTGCGAAACCAGTGACTGCAATTTTGTCCGAGCGGCAGAGACGGCGACTCTATTAAACCGGGTATAAATTACCTAATCTCTTGCGAGGCATGCGGCGATGAATGCACTGGCGAAAAGGGTAGGCCACTAACTCTCCGTGTAAAAGAGCACCTAGTTGGGTTGCGCAACTCTGATCTAGAAACCCCACTAGGCACGCATACGGACCAAGAACATGCAGGAGTAATGTTCGGCGTCAGAGTCGCGATCCTCGCACAGGAATCAAGAACATCTGCGCGTAAAACCTTAGAAGCTATTTGGATACATAGCAAAGGCCCGACAATGAACCAAAAAGAGCAGTGCCTCTAATCACGCGTGACCACGAACCATACCTTAGGCTGATCTTTCCGACCTAAGTTAGACACAGCCCACTGATGCACTGACCTTAAGCGGCTGGTCTTCAGTGAATAATTGATAGACCAGAGCATCAAAACGGTGAGTGTTTCAAGAAGAAGTTTTTACTATGCGATTAAAAATTCATTTCTTACGTTTTCTGCTAGGGTTGTGGAGGTTTTTGGCTTAGTGGATTGTGGATCAATGTGATCTTTCCAGGCTCTGAAGAAGGCCACCCGTCGAAACGTTAACAACCTCGAATATTGTATATTCAAGCTGCATTACTGATTGTAATGTTGATTGCTTGGCTAATATTTAATAAACATTATCAATGATACCTCGCAACGGCTGAACAGAAGAAAATATTCATTAAATCCGAAAAATAGTAGCAGGAAAATTTTTGAGTAAACTTGGAGTGGATTCACGCAGCAATTTTTCTGTTGCAGATGATTTTGGAAGTGGGAGATTGGGGATTGTTTGAGCAAGGCAAATGGATTACCGAACTGAGGGAGAATGCGGAAAAGAACAAGTGTCACATATTGTCTTTTTCACTCTTCCTCTTTATCCCAATTATTGTAATTCGCAAATTATTGAGTAATTTTTTTAAAAGCGCTCTGTGTTTGCTCTTCGGCTTCTTTTAACTTATAAATAGTCGAAGATCGACAAATTCGGTTTATCTTTCATTATGACTCATTTTCTTCAGTAAACGAGATTTCAGAACAATTGTTGAACAGTTGACAGCTGATTACTCTATATCTCTCAACTACTGCGCTACATATACACCGGTAATGTTTCAGAGCTACAAGACAAGTTCTCTACTTTTACTGGGGATGGGAAAAAATGTGATTTATGAGTTCCCCACACTGTTTTTCATGCTAGCACAGAATAGATTTTCATCTCCTAACAGAGCAAATTTCAAAACTTAACATATTGTGAGCATGGGACACTATGACAGACGCAGATGCTATTATGGAAAATAGAAGATGTGCTGGGGTCTGCACAGTTTGTGAAGACGGACCGTTCAAATATCCCATTATACAAGTAAGGTGATGCAATGAATTCAGCTCGTTATCAAGCCTTAAGCGCAGGCTTGCAATTATTTACTCTGATACTTGGACGGCCGGTGTGCACGATTTGTGCATACCACAGCACAAGTTCCACTCGTTTCTTCGCGTGGTTGATTTTAGTTACAAGCACTTTTACCAGTTATTTAGCCCAAGAGAGCGTATATAATCTATAGAAGTCCACTCTAATGATCTTTTGTACATATTGTTGTTCCTTTCATTAAGTTTCAGGCTCATCTTTGCTCCACTATCAAGGCAAATAGTTCTGGATCTCGAAGGTGGAACAGTTTTCAAGGATCTGAGTTCCAAAAACTGGCTAGCCGTTGAGAGAGACGAATGAAGGTTAGAAGATTTGGTTTGGGCGCTTAGAGAGCTGCTTTCAAATTCTTGATGTGGTCAAAGTCAAACCACGTCTCTGCTCCATAACTGAGTGCTGCTACTCTTGACTCTTGAGTCTTGAGGTAAGCAGTAGTTTAGGACCTGTTGTTTGGCCAGTGGATTCTTCACGAGGCTCCAATGTGGCCAAAGCTGAATCCTGTGATCGGACCCAATGCAAAATAGTGAGACCACAGTTCTTACAAGTACACGCCATCTCCTCCTTGTAAGGATATGATTGATCCTAATAGGTATCCGTAGTGTCTCCGTATCGTAGATGATTTCTATTTTTACGGTGACTTTCTTTTTTCAGAAAATTTAGATGAGAAAAACGATATGCGGACAGGAGTTCTGGAAGACGGTTTCTGTTATCAATTCTTTCCCGTAATCCAAGGTTTTGCAGGCAGCAGAGTTTCACTTCCCAGCTATCTCCGGCAAGCAACCACAACACATTATGGAACGCCCCAGCCAAGCTATCCTCGAGATTGCAAGGACACTCACTTAACCAGTATTTTACGACGTTCGAGAAGAAGACAGAAAAATAAATTGTATGCTAGAAGTACTGGGACTCGCACAGTGAGAAAAAGAAACATTATGGAGACGGATCAATGAAATAAAGAGAATAAATCCAAATTTATACTCCTGTTTTCGCTCTCGTTATCTTTTTTGGTTTCTCTTAATCTGGAATTTGAGTCTTCAACGTCATTTATAACACGCTCATCACTACGAATAACTTCCTCCAATTGATAGGGAAACATCTCTGTTTCGCAATCATCGCCTAGATTAGTGAGTGAGAGGCAATTAACGATAGTTCTCCTCTTACGATCGCTGGTTAAAGGCGGAAGAATGCCATGCGATGGAACATTGTAGGATATATTGCAATATGAAATTTCGCTCATGTGAGTGCTTCAAAAGCTTACAGTAGTCAGTGGATGCGAATGTGTTATTTGAGACAACACATATTACACGCATAGTTATTGGCACGATTCCATGAGCAGAGAAACCTTACCCTGTATTTCATGCAGATGGAAAATTAGTACTAGTTAATCTATATGGTCTCGATTGCAGATCTAGCTTCATAAGGTTAGATGCCAATTTGTGCTTATGATAATTTCTTCGTTGACAACTTATTATTAAGGGCATCTGTAGAACCACTTCTATCGACCGCATGTTATAGATACTCTCATAAAGATATAACATGCTTTGAGCTGTCAGATCTAGGTGATTTGGGGTGTTTATCATTAAGCGTCAATTCCTTTATATAGGATCATTTAACCTCAGGGGATCGACTGAACCGAGGGAAGGTGCTATTAATGAGTCCCAATGGGACGAATCAGATACCTGTACAACACTAGATCTGATAGCTCAGAACATGTTATACACTTTCTTACCTCAAAAGTGGTTTCACTGATTGAGTAGTCTGAAATAAACTAACGCATGTTTCTTTAGATTCGTGAATTTTCTGGCTGAAAACGGTGTGCTAGTCATGAATGAAGATTCGAATACGGTGGATATTGGAAGGACCATGATACCATCGGTGTTGCAAAGACGTCGTCTCGATGCCGAAACGTTATCAAAGGTTTCAGCTAAGGAAGAAAATTAAGATGAGAATATGTCACAGCCGCTTTACCACATTAACTAAATATTAAGCCTCGGAGCGTTCATAGATTAGCAAACAGTAGAGAACACCTCGTGCTCAACGAGCCTCTTATTCTTTTGTCGTCCACAAGTTTAGGTCGGACTTGCCTGGATAGAACAAGAACACTTACTTGACGCATCGTTGAATCACCACAAGTCATTCTTTAGGTTTCTTTGTGATGCCTATAATCGTGCATCACTTATGGTGCATCTCTTAGGTATTGGTCATCGTTGAATGGTTTGTCTTTATGCATTATGGGCCAGCTGAAATCCTAAATGATTAATAGGGATTAGTGGAAACCCTCATTGGCCCTCGTCGCAGGTCAAAACACGCTCAGTGTATGGCTCTCTCATGAGACATCATGCTGAGCATCAAACTCATAATTACGAGGACCTGCACCTGTGGAGAGGGTCAACAATGTCTTTGAGGAGGAAGTCTAGCCTGTTTGCTGGGCTTTCCTGAGTAATAACGGAATCATTCAAGACGCCCTCGAATCGTATTCATGAAGGCTGACTTTTTTGGAAACGCCGGTGTGAGAGATACTCATATGGATGATCGTTTCAGTGTTAGAGAATCAGATATTTCAACTAGTGAAATCATTGACATCCTTCTGATTTAGTATAATTTTCCTTTCGAATTGCGGCACATTTCAACCTCCTGTCTGCATCTGAATATCTACCACGAGAATCACAGCGAGCTAGGAAAGCGTAAGAAACTTGGAGGGGATCTTACTAAAAAATATTCATACAGAGAAAATTGAACGACTAAAGTCAAGTTTTATATGCCAAGCTGTTTTAGATTCCATTGCCATAAAGATATCTTTTAAGTTGTTCAAAATCGGTGATTCGTTCAAGGAACCATGGGAGTGGGGCAAAGGTGCGCCTTAGCTGCTGCCCAGTATTGTCGTGATCATTCGCCAGCCACGAAAGTACTTGTCATTCAAGGTGATAGCGCCTTTGGATGCTTTGCAATGGAAATCGAGACGTTTACACGGTATCAGAAAGTTGCAGTGTATTTTTACTATTTGAACATGGCAGAGCGAAGATTTCATTGCAATCCTTCATTGTTCAGATATAAACTGCCTATTGTCATCGTTGCATTAAACAATAGCGGAATCTACCGTGGAATGCTCTCAGAAGACATGAAAGCAATCAATGTAGACCCGACAGTGTAGTTTGTTTCAACTAGTTAATCAACACTAACTTGTGCCTAGTTACCCTTATCAAGTCAATGAAGACTGAAAATCCATGTTGCTTATCTGTGCAAGATTATTTTGAGCTCCAGTAGTCGAATTAGAGCTGATCATAACTATTCGCAATACGATAGCGTTCAATGGTGGAGAATTGTCTTCCGGTCAATACTTTAAAGCGACCGGTCGCCGAAATTGTCGAAATTCTATCATACGTAGCTATAACACCAACTGCTACTATCTAGAGACGTCTGCGAAACGAAAGAGCTGATGACAATAGGGCGATATTCTCAAAAAAGTCCATTTTTTTAGTTAACTACAGTGTTTGAAATAAAAAAGTCTTATAGTGTTATTTGAAAGAGTAGGGGTAACGCTTTGAAGCAGAGGGAAGGAGCGAAATTATAAAACGATTGATGGGATATTAGTTTAGTGAACACTTGAGTCCGTATCTAGATGCTGTTGCAATGTAAGTGCTTGTGTAGTTCAGGTATCACACGGGTATGTCTAGTGGGCTTAGAACGGATGCTGGTGCTAGGCAAAATGGGTGCAAGATAAGAGCGTGTGTCCATAAGGGGGAAGCTTGAGTGCAAGTCCGATGGACAAGTGAAGTCGGCTAAGTCCTTTCAAAGAATGTTCATTGAACAGTGGCAATGTGTACAAATTTCACATATTAGACGCGGCGGACGTAAATTCCGTCGCTTTCGCTTGCATAGATGTGCTGTGAAATATGTGTGATGCACCTCGGTCAAAGTGTTCGCAATAAATACTTCTTTCCTTTCTTCTGCCAATCTCGCTCTATGTTCCTTTGTGGTCTTTTTCTTGGTAGTCAACAAGTTTTCCAAATGCCAATTTACTCTTTTTTGTGGGAAATTTCAATCGTTATTGGGCCTTATAGCAGCTAACATTTAGTAAATTTTTGTAAGTAATGTAATGTTTGTTATATAAGCATATATAAGGGCGCATGCGGGGAGGTGGTTAGAGGTGTTTGCAGTCTGTCGAAGAGAACACACAACGTCAAACACTAAAGAGTTGATGATGTATCAATAGAACTGAACTACTTAATATTATGGTTTTACAAAATTTTTAAGTATATTAAACAATAATGAGATTTGCAGTCACTGGGCTACTTCTCACTTTCTTCACCAGGAATAATTCATGAATTTGATTGGTTTCAAAGTTTTTTCCTTCCAGATATCCTGTCCTGTAATTGTCCTCCGAATGTCGTTATGATGAGCTCTGTAAAGCTCTAAGTGGAGGAGGTTACTTCATGAGAAGTGTTTGGGAAGTCAAGCGGGCACTATCAGAAGTACTGTTACAACATACTTTCATTGCTTTGATAATTGTTTTTTCCTTTTTCACAATAAGAAGTAAGATACGCTCACAGAAATTTGTTGAAGCATTGAATTCTTTATAGCTTTTTTATCTTCATTATCTTCTTTCTAAACTTATCAGCCCCTGTTCACACAACATTTCAACGACTTTGTATGGAAGGTGAAAAAAACTTGAAGTTTCCCTCATTTTTTCTTTTTCTTTTGTAATTACTCCAAGTTTGTGTGAAAAATTCCACTTCTCTCTTTGATACGTATTTTTTTTCTAATTCGCCAAATTTCCTCATTTTCATTCCTATTCTCTCTATCAGTCCACACTTCTAGTGATATGCTGGAAGATTGCTCTCAGATTAGTGACCGACAGGTTCACATGTACTTCATTTAGGAAGTTTATGCACTGAGTTAAACAGATCGGCTGAGTTTGATCTATGTGATTATTGCCACCCGATTCGGAGAGGAAAGCTCAACCTCGTCAATGGCTGACACGCTCAAAAGTCTGAGGCATAGTAATCCTGCGCAAGCATCACCGCCGTTCTGGCATATGAGAACGATCAGCAATTTGATACCCATGAACAGTTGCTAAAGTATAAAAAAGGATAAAGCTCTCGGCGTTGATCGATCCCTGAGGGATGCGCCATGCATTCGACTTCAATTTTTAACTTCGTTTGAGGTGATTAAATGCATATCTGGCCTTTACAATGACTCGCGGAGGCCTCCCGCTGAACCGAGTCAGTGTTGCTTATCCTCCCAGACAAGACTGAGACCTGTCTGGTACCATTTGCCGACCTTGGAGGGATGGGTGGCTTGGTGAGCCATGAGCGCGAGATCAAACCACTGACCTCGTGTGCAACGCAGGGCACCTCTAACCACTGCGCCACATGCGCTCGTTAAAGTAATATTCCACAAAAATTGAGACCTGTTGCTAACAAGCGCAGTTTTTTGGATCATTTTCGATGCATCTCGTTTGGTACTGTAGCTGTTAGAGATTCCTTTCCATAGCAGCTTTTGCGTTCTTCGCTTTTTAAAGCTTCTTTATTTCCATAGCAACTTTTGCGTTCATCGCTTTTCAAATCTTCTTTATCTCCTTCTCTCGCCGATGCGAACATCTTACTGATCGTCTGAGCAATCAGATCCCTGATTCATTTCTTTCCACAAACTTTAAATTCATTTTAATTGAGTGGATCAGTTTTTATCTGCAACAAATGATGTCGTTTCCCTAGATTCTATAAGTCATTCACTCACTCTTTAGATTTTTCATAGCTGATTTTTCAAAGTGAGGTTGCTTTCTCGATTGAGGTGAAACAGAAATCAATAAAACTTTTATTTAGTTTGAATTTCTTTACTAGCAGTAGGGCACTCTGATAAATGTGATTGATTTCTTGATTGTGTTCTATGAAGAGGCGTGTTATTCCATTCTATGTTCGTGAATTCAAAACTTTACATCCGTACCAAGGCGTCCAATTCTTTATAAACCATCAATACAAACGCTATCTACGATAACAACAGCAAAGCACTGCTACAGTAGCCTTTGGAACATAGAAGAAACACATTCACTACCGCCAAACATTGTATGTGAGTTCTCAGAACCGACTATTAATTAGACTCAGGACTGATCGAATATTTCGTAGTTTTTTTCTGTACTCGATACGAGATTGCTGACAGACGATTTATTCAATACATTTTGACAGTTAAGAGCCCATGTGCCGCAGCTGAGAGGTGCTCTGGCCGCACACAAGGACGATGGTGCGATTTTGCTCTCATGGCTCACTAAGCCAACAACTCCTTCAGGGTCACTAATTGGTACGGAACTGGTCATAGACTTGTCTGAGAGAATAAGCAGCAATGACTCGATACAGCGCGAGGCCGCCGGTAGACATTGTAAAGGCCATATACATTCAGTAACTCACACGAAGTTAAAAATTGGGCGAATGCATGGAGCATCCCTTAGGGATAGATCAATGCCGAGTGCTTTATCCTTTATATGGACAGTTGCAGTGACTTGTGTATCGGTTATCATCCCTTCTTCAGAGCTTGGAAGAATAAAATTGAAGTGCAATCTGCTCAGTCAAATACGCCTGCTGAGATCCAAAAACGCCAATTTGAGATATGGTGTGAGATTTCGCCTGATGACGAAGCACTCACCTATGCAATTCATGCTTGGATTTTTGGCATAGTGTCAAATCACTTCAACGAAATCACGCGCTAAAGTTTCATTTCCTTTGTGCGGATGTTATTTCTGCTTCAAAGTCTTTACTGTTGTGTGTCTGTGCTCTGCATGCTCCTAGTGATGGATTTGACTTGACATCAGCTTTGCTGGATGTCTTTTATATGAACAGAGAGTGGCCTACTTTTTTCGCCAAATACTCGTTGCTGCATGCTTTATAGGAGCTTGATGAATTGTAACAGTGCTCATGCATTCGGCATCTTTGTCGTTAGGGCATACTATGCATTCTTTTGTTGTGCATAATCAATCATACAAGCGATTGCTAATTATCTGATGCTCAAGATTCTTCGGTGGTATTTGATATTTGCTACCGAAGCATCTAAGGCTACCTTTTTTTTGGACGACGATCCAAAACAAATGTTATTTCGTTCGAAAAAGAGAGCAGGATAGATGGACTATTTTGTTGAATATTAATTTGATCATATATCCTCTAAACTTATTCCGAAGAGCTAAGTTTTCATAATCAATGAAAATGGCTACTTGCTGAGCCAAGTTTAGAAATTATACCCTCTGCTCTCTTCCAGCACACAACTGGCGGCTGATCCGAGCAGGTTTTTCAGGTCTTTTGTATGTGAGGGGTGAAAGGAAAGTAATGTGTAGAATATACTTGCTATTTGATTTTCGGTGCCACTTAGTGATGTAGTCGCTTATGGATAGTTTAAATGGACGTTAAGAAACGGAAACCAGTTTTCTTCTGATATCTCACTGGTGAATTTATTGTCTGTTCTATTCGTCTATACTATACTCTGAACTGTTCGCTGAGTAACTCAAAAAATGATCCTCTCTTGAGTGGAGTAGACAACAAAGCAGTCATCTACGTATCTCCAATAGAATAATGGCTGGAGATTGGTCACCAGGGCTTCTACTCTTGACATGACAACAATAGCATAAATTAGTAATAGTCGCTGACTCATTGCCAACTTTCTTTTTTGTGAGAAATAATTCCCGGAATATGTATGGATTAAGCAATTCAAGCACTTTCTAGAAAAGTTGTAAGCTGTTGGATTGTCAAGCCGCACATGCTTGTCACATATTGGTGTTATAAGATGCTCCCGCATAGCTTCCAATACGGAGATATTCGACAATATAGAGTAAAGAGCGATATCGTTAAAGGACATCCTCACGTGCGCTTTATTAGGGCGCATTTTACGTAAGCTATCCAGGAACAACTGTGCTCGCAAGATGAGCTGAAATTTGTCATAACAATTGTGAGATTACTACGACAAGAAACCATGCTATTCTATGCTTGCAATCAAGTGTTTGTAAGGCAGTCTAGTGGGCTCGTCTACACAGTCGATGATGTAACTAATCTTGATCAATGATACAGTGTTAAAGAACATCAGTGAATGCTAATCCTGAATGCTAATGCTGAATGCATACTGAATGTTAACTTGTGAGTTTTAGAAATATAACATTAGACATAATGATAATTGAACGATTAAATAAAAAGTTATAATGGCGATAATGCTGCCATTTCTGCCACCTTGATCCATTCATTATTTGATTTGCGTATTGACTTTGTGATTCCTCTTTAGAAAACAGGCAGTAAACGAGGCATCCCCAAATGGCTATTCGTTATAGCAAATCTAAGCTACGAGAACTAACACAAACTTGCCACCATTATCACTAACAGACAGACTAGTGCTTCAACCTGTAATGGACGACTCGCGCCAGCTGAGGTTCACGTTTGTTTGAAGACCTTTCTCGCTGCATAAGAGTATTCTTCAGACATATGGTAATTACTCGAAAAATCAAACCTCTGCGATTTAAATGATTTACTTACTTTAAGAAAGCGCTTTTTATTATGTTGCAGTAGCGAAAATAAAATCATGTTTCGCACTTGAATTCCTGTATTTGCTCGGTGGGGCTTCGATATGGCTATTCACCGAAGTTTTACTAGTCATTGGATAGCTCATATCTCGTGGATTTAGCAACATAGTTAATATTTTAAAAGGTTACCATGATAGGCTGTAAGAGCGAAAAAAGATCACATTTCACGCCTAACATCAAACTATGATGAAGACGCAGTCAAAGCGTTTTATATGGACCTCGAAAAATTCTTCAGAGAACCATACCTTCTTCTTGACTATTGTCGAAGATTTTAATGCAAAAATTGGACCTAGGAGAACATCCGAAGAACCTTACATTGGAACCCACAGACTCGAATGGAATGTATAGGACGAGAGGCTCTTTAATTTCATGATGACGACCCAAACCGTAGATGGTAACTCAAAATTCAAAAGCCTCACTCTCAGCGATGGACGTGGGAGTCTCCCAATAGTGAGTACCATAATAAAATAGATCACATTTTAGTAAAACAAAGGTTTTGCTTGACCGATGTCGCTGTTGTTCCTGAGTTCTACACGGGATCAAACCGTCGCCTCCTGCGCGCAACGCTCCGTTTTCGCGAAAAGGAGAGAAAGCCGCTAAATTTAACAACGAAGTCCCAGAACTGCCATAAACTGGGATTTATTTGAATTATTAATCGGCTCTTGGAAAGATACCGCTACAGACGACAACGACGGAGAATACGACCGGCTAGTTGAATATCTTCACGTTAGCGCTATGAAAGTCGAGAGTCTTAAGGTCAAGAAAAGACACTTGTTTGTGCAGGCACTCGAGCTGATACGTCAACGTGGAATCTCACGAGGTGCAGGCAACCGAAACCTTACGTCCGAACTTGCGAAACGCTGCAGAGAAGCGACAAATAAGACCTTAAAGAGAGAAGAACAGCAGTTATGGCAGAACCTGCGAAAGCTGAGAAGAGCATTTGCAAGGCCGAGCGAAGCTTCGCCAATTATAAGACTAAGATGACTGCACCTCCATGCCCGGACGGGACATTTACAGATTCCAGAAGGGCAACGGAGAAACTCATTCATCAGTACTACTCGGATGTCCTCGCTAGCCATGCCCTCTTACCGTCATATACTTGAAAGAGACGTATCTGTAGTTTCACCGGTCTTCTCTTCCGAAATCCGGCATGCGATGTCGGAGGTGAACAGAACAACACCCGGCTTAGACAGGGTTAGACCACAACACCTTAAGAACCTTACCGCCAGTTCTCATCGACACCCTGGCTCGACTCTTCACTCGCTACCTGTCAGAATGCAAGGCCCCTATTCAATGGAAAACCAGCAAGACCGTATTGTTGTTCAAAAAGGGAGACCTTCACGAAATAGGCAATTATCGATCACTCTGCTTACTGGCCATTGTCTATAAACTTTTCACTCGAGCCATCCTAAACAGGATTGACTTTGCAAAGCATCTTCATCCTCGTTTCTGTGCACAAATTCTTTAATTCATTCTAAGCAAGTTATACTCAAGGTGGATCTCCATTTTCTCGCCTACCTTAATTGGTACTAGTATTCTTACTATTAGGGAGATTTATGGGAGAGACGGTTGAGTGGTTAGTGGGTGCACCTGATTACGAAGTTGTCAGGAAACAGACGTTGGTGCCACCCCGTCAACTACCTTCTCTTGCAATTATTCAGAAAAGCCTTAGTCAGACTACAATCAAGATCGAAAAGATATTCGACTTGACCAACCTGCGACATTCAAAGTGGCGAAGTCCTCATGCAGCACTCGCATCACTTACACATCTTATAACACTTCGCTTAGTGCAAATGAGTGACTATATGATCCTAATACACAGTGTTTCCTCAACTAATCGGAAAAGCCTCAATTTTCACGGATCATTCAATAAACCGTTTATCATGTCGCAGGGAAAATACTCGCGTGCTTGTAAAAAAAGTGAAAATTTGTGCATGGTTCCCAAGCAAGAACAATAATAACTATGCCCAGTGATGTAGAGTGATGTGCAAAATTGGCATTAGAATATTGAAATCAGCGTCCAGCAGCATATTTGCTTGTTGTGCCTTCCCTTCAACTTCGTGGATTTCATCGAGCGCAGCTTGCTGTGAAAGGCCCTTCCTTCAATAATAGCGCAATAAAACACGAACTTAGATTGTGTCATTGGACATGGCGTAGTCTTGTGACATAGTGAAAATAAGAGCAAATAATATCTAAAGCTTCAGTGAGAAAATCTCACATAAGAAAGTGTAATCTTTTCATGATATGCATTATGCTTATTGAGCGCCTTAGAATCTTCTTTCTGACCAAGTATTGACCTCAGGTTGGTCAACTCTGTTTCCTATCTGCAACTAGCCAAACTTTTGTCCTACTAAATTATAAGGGGACAATTGTAGTACCACTGAGTTCTACCTGATTTGTCATTTTTACAGTTGTTCAAGTTTCTGATAAGAGTTGGTGATTTTCTAACAGGTGAAGTATGTTTTGAAATTCTTTGTAGCAAACGTCAGTGGTCAAATAAATTTTTATGTAACACCTCGTGTTAGACTTAAGGAAGAAAATTAGGAATTCTCTATAGCCTTGCATTACACACATGGTTTTCGGTTCGATTTCGCTCTTGGACTCACCAAGCCGTCCATTTCACCGTGGTCAGCAGATCATTGAAGTTACAGATGATTTGCATCTAAGTGTGAATTCTGATACATGTAAATCTTTTTGAGTGCTACTCAGCATTCATAGCTGATGTCAGATTGCATTTATTTGGGATTACGTAATGACATATTTTTTATTGAATTATTTTCAAAGCTGTTCTCTAATCCTTTTCAGAAGCTGTGGAGTGTTCTTCTCCAATACTTCTTGTGGACGCTGCAAAGTGAAGAAAAACAGTAGTTTCAGTGATTTTCAACGTAGCAGTGAATGATCGCTCTACTCATTTTCTTGGTGTTAGCAAGTAACGTGGTAGATGGCCAAAGAATTGGAGGATCAGCTGGTAACAGGTGTAACCTTAACATATCCGTATTATTTTTGTTCTATGGGTAATTATTTCAGAAACTTGTTATGGATTGTTTGTTTTCTTTTGTCTTATAGCTATGGCATACACTACGAAGAACTGCATTGCTTGGCTTTGAGCTTAACAGGCAGCAAAGTGATTTTCTAAGTTACCTTTATTAGGATCTTCTTTCTTTCATTTGGGAAAGGCAACACCATTCCAAAAAATTTTCGCCACATAAAACGCGGATTAGTCTTTTTGTGAACCAAGCATTATTTACATGATAAGAGTGTCGTGAAATTTGTGATACTGGTAGAGATTGTCACTTATTTTTTAGACATCGCGTTCAAAAACCTAGTCAGGCAAGGAAACTTGATTTGCCGAAAGTTGCACCAATGGCAAGAATCATCAGGCTGTCGTCTAGTTTGAGACGAAAAGAACAAAAGAGTGGTAGCCCTGCTGGTGTCGATGACTCTTTGCTTAGAGATGCGGTAGGTGAGAATCTTGTTAGATTTGAATACGGAAGTATTGTGATGCGGTGTCCGAAGTTATGATAATTTACGAAAGTGCATACATGGGAAAAACCACAATGGCAGCTGCAGAAATTGTCAGGAAAGTTTCTTCAATTGTTAGGGAAACTAATGAAACCTTACTCTTTCACTGCACATCTTCTCTTGACGCCAGGATAAAACAGTCCAATAACTCGCTTGATATTTATTATGCTTGTTATTCACTTGTTTATCGGAAAACTTAGTCCACTTTCCATGCTTCAATCATTAGCTTTTGTCTAAAGAGAATTTTAGGTCTGATCAAAACTTTAAGAAATTGGGAAAATTACTTTCATTTGTGAAATAGCAACCATTCACCAAATTTTATTGCGTTAAGGATTTTTTGATAGTTCACACGATTGTAAAACCAAGAAGTAAATGATATAAAAGGCGAAAAGTTGGAAGCATTCAATCAAACTAATAATAATAATAATAATAATAAACATGGCTACAAGTCGCTATGCTGGAGATTATCGAATTTTTGAGCCAGGAATAAAAATCAAATATATTTTCAATATGCTTTAATAGAGTCCACTGAGCAAATAAAAAAGTCAAAATTGTCAAAATATTTTCGACCGTAGGAAACACTTAGTCAGGTTCAGCTTGTGGTCGTTTTACAATTTTCCCTATAGTTGTTGTATCATAATTCAAGAGAATAACCGTTGAATGAGAGGGTGCTGATGATTCGTTCAAGATGTACTGTGACTTCGACTCCATTGTGGAGGTGATAAAACGAATAGTTGTACCCAGAAACAACTTTTGCAATCTACCGATTCTCTGAGCAGTGTTTTATCCTCCTAACGACGTCTATTACCAAGTGGCCATCCTTAAAATGGTGGAACGTTTGGCTCACCCAGGAGCGGGACATAACCAGCGATCTCTGTGTATTGCAAGACATAAGTAAATAATGAGATACATATGCATCCCAGCTAACAATGTTACATAGATCAAAGCTGATTGGTAATGCGTTAATTCTTAATGATTGAAAATCATATACACATTACTTGTGTGATTGTGAGATTGTTAACCTTTTAGTTTACATAGTAGCATATCAACTTGAGTTACTAAATTTATCGTGATCTAATGCATCATATTTTCGAGGGAATAACTTTTAAAACCTCGGGACAGGCGAATATTATTGGGTCGCTGTAGCAATCCAAGAGAGTGAATGTAGAAAGGGTCTTCAAAGCCGTGTGTTCAATATAATGTCAAGTAATGCCGTGTGTACAATATAATGTGCTTTGAACCATACGAAAAGCGATCCATTAAGTGAGTGCCTCTGGGTAGGTGGTCATGACGTTCTTTTATTCAGTGTTTATGTTTTTATAATAAAGTGAACTTCAGACATAAAATCAGATGTAGTTGAAGCAAGAGTTCTGCACAGGGCGGTAGACGCTGAAATATGGATTTGTCGCAAAATCTGTTCTGTGGTATGAATTGATGATCACTCACCAAATGGTGTGATAAAACAATCTTTTTGCAAGGGTTCCGAAATCAATGATTTTTGCGCAATAAGACCTTCAACAATAGTTTTTCCCTGCGTCATTTCAATCCAGTTTTCGCGAAATTTGCGAGCGAAATTACTGACCATTCTTCACGGAGATTTTTCGTGATAGCAAAGCGTTTGATGCCGTGAAGAGGAGATTATTTTCTACTATGAGGCAATGTGACGAGCGCCAGTAACAATCCCGATGATCGTCGAGTGACTCGAGCGGGTACCAGCAACTCTTCCATTTTTCCCTTTCGCGTGCAAGAGTTGCCCAGTGGGTTCTCCTCGCTCTAGGGATTTGCTCGCTTTCGTGAAGAAATCGGACCAACGGGTCAGTGGTCTTCCTTTAGAGAGCTTGACGTCCCGAGGAATCCAGTCGGTAACGGCTCTCGTCCATCGGTTGTCGTTGAAGCGCATCACGTGTCCGGCCCACCTTATTTTCGATATCCTGGCGTGGAGAACGGCGTCTCTGATTTTCGATCGTTGAAGTAGGTCGGAACTTCGGATCCTCTCTCTTATTTGCAAGATACGGGATACTCCTAGCAATGGCCTTTCGACTGCGCGTTCGATAACGCCAAGTGATCTTTCATCCTGCTTAAGTAGCGACCTGCCGCATACGTTAGGGCAGGGATAATTGTTGAGTCGAAAAGGTGGGCACGGATTCAGATGTTCTTTGTCCTCTTCACAACATCTTCGTGCTCTTTAACGTTCCCAGTAAAAATTCTTATTTGATCTTCAATCATCCAAGAAAATACGGAATCTCGTTGCAGCAAATACCAAGCCCTTTACCGTCACAGGGTTTTCTCTGTGTGTTGCGATGGTTTACACAAGAAGCCCAGGAAAATCTGCATGGACCCTGGTATTGCGAGTGGAAGAGAAGGAGCTCGTGCTGTTATGCAACGCCTTGCAATGTAAACTTAGGTTGACAGCTCTCAGATTCCACGTGTTTTCCTCCTCACCACAAATTCTGGAAAATGGGAAGCGAGTTCCGATTTTACTGGGAGCCATCACTTCCTAGTGCTAACCTGACTTTCATAACATCACTTTTAGACTTTAGACTGTAGACTTCATTGATCTGTCTCCACAGTGTTCTTTTGTCAACTGTGCGGATCCCAGCACTTCTAGCATTCAGCTTGTTTATTTGTCCTCTTCTTGATCATCGCGGAATACTGGTGGAGATAGTCTCGTTGCAATCTTGAGGATAGCCTGGTTGTGGCGTTCCATAAAACGCTGCACTGCTCCACGCGCTCTGCAACGAGCATCACATTATTTGTTTGAAATCGTATTCACATGAACTCTTCAAACTTGTGAAAAAATTTACCCAAGTCTTCGACATTCGCTGAAGGCAAGCTCGTAGTGCACTTCTCCCTGATTTGTAATCACGGCGATTTTGGGTCAACGTATTGTTAACGTCACCTACGAACTATTGCAATGTTAGGCTTCTGCGCTCAGCATGGCTCAAAAGGGTGAGTCACCAGTAATAGAAGTCTATTTAAAAACTTAAGGAAAATTATAAGAGACATTTTTAGGACCCTAGTTGCCGTCGCTCTACATCACTGGATATATCTATGACATCGTAGAAAGCGTTCAAATAAAAAGAATTCGATTTGATCATCTTATGTAGCGTCGCTGCGTTCAGTGTCGTTACCGAGTACCTGGGCCAAAACTTTGGCGGTTGTTGCTGAGAAATAGATGCGTTGCAGCGTAGAAAGAGTGATAGCAGAACGTCAGAAGTACAACGGGTTAGAGCATGCGCCCTCGGATAGAGTGAAATGTGGGATAGTGTCCTGCCTGTCGCAAAAGCTTACTCATCGTTGGATATAACCGAATAACAGTTATTTTTGAGAATTTTTACTTGAAAATCTTTAGTTAAGTTTTGAAGCGATTACTGACTCGATTTTCAAACCTCGGACATTATGTGCGATTTACTGTTTGCTCTGACTAATCAACACTCAGACGATTTGTCAATTTATTGGAGAAGTGATGCTAGACTAATATTGCTTCAATGGGAATATTTGTCTCAAATACATCACAAGTCAATTTCAGTTTCCGTTGGCAGTGGCCGATAATGAGAAGAAGCCTAATTCAAATGGGTTCGATGCCAACATTCGAACCGTTCTGTTCAATGCGCTTTGCCACAACGATCTCGGCCATTCGCCATGATGATGTTTCTGGCTACACAGGCTTTTTCCTTAAAATTCAAATTTGCATGAACATAAAGCTGTTCTAATCATGAGAGTGCTTGAAATTGACGTGTAAATAGAGGGTGATGTTATCATTACTTCCCCATTGTATCCGAACACATCAGCATTGCATCCATTATGTAAGTGCAAATGTTCGTGACAGTGTTGCCGGCAATGATGCAGCACTGTGAAATCTTACATGCCGCCATCTTCTCAACTACAAAAAATACGCAGTTGCATGAACCTTTCTATCATAACAACATACTGAAAGAACTAAGAAAAGTTCTGTGCACAAGTTTTCTTTTATTCTACAATTGAATACTCACCTGACAAATTAGGGCTGTATCATTCCCAAGGACAAATTTATAAAAACTTGTCTTAAACGATAAATTTGATTCTATAAGCTTAAACTATGGTGTCGTTGTGAGAGATTTCCTAGTATTCTGAGCACTTTCTGGTTATTTTGTTTGGCTTTTTTGGAGAGTAATGAAAACAACTCGCCTTAAAAATGTCTGTTATGATTTTCCTTAAGTTTTTAAATAGACTTTAATTACTGGTGACTCACCCTTTTGAGCTATGCTGAGCGCAGAAGCCTAGCATTGCAATGGTTCGTAGGTGACGTTAACAATGCGTTGACCCAAAATCGCCGTGATTACAAAATCAGGGAGAAGCACTACGAGCTTGCCTTCAGCGAATGTCGAAGACCTGGGTAAATTTTTTCACAAGTTTGAAGAGTTCATGTGAATACGATTTTAAACAAATAATGTGATGCTCGTCGCGGAGCGCGTGGAGCAGTGCAGCGTTTTATGGATCGCCACAACCAGGCTATCCTCAAGATTGCAACGAGACTATCTCCACCAGTATTCCGCGATGATCAGGAAGAGGACAAATAAACAAACGGAATGCTAGAAGTGCTGGGATCCGCACAGTTGACAGAAGAGCACTGTGAAGACAGATCAATGAAGTCTACAGTCTAAAGTCTAAATGTGATGTTATGAAAGTCAGGTTAGCACTAGGAAGTGATGGCTCCCCAGTAAAATCGGAACTCGCTTCCCATTTTCCAGAATTTGTGGTGAGGAGGAAAACACGTGGAATCTGAGAGCTGTCAATTGAGTTTGCATTGCAAGACGTTGCATAACAGCACGAGCTCCTTCTCTTCCACTCGCAATACCAGGGTCCATGCAGATTTTCCTGGGCTTCTTGTGTAAACCATCGCAACACACAGAGAAAACCCTGTGACGGTGAAGGGCTTGGTATTTGCTGCAACGAGATTCCGTATTTTCTTGGATGACTGAAGATCAAATTAGAATTTTCACTAGGATCCCTGACTGATTACGGTAGCTTTTGAGCATTGACATAGTCTAATACATTTTTTGAATGAATTTCAAAAGTTTACGCTGCAGATGTGAGCATTTGTAGCAATTTAATAATATTCTGTTTAGTAGATTGCCCTGCAGGCATTACTTCACATCCCAGTAATGTGGAGATTGTGGCTTCTTTGACAATTGTGACTGAGAACGAGGTGCATTTAAAGCCACAGCAAAGAAAGAACTACAGTGAATGCGCCGATACGGCAGGTGTCACGGGTTAGATCTGATTTGCGTCTTTTCATTTCTGATGCTGCGAAAGTATCTTTCGACTTTGGCAAAAATAAAACACTTTCAATGGGATTAGCGCCAACTTTACAAGTGTCGCCCATAAGAAAATTTATAAAAGAAGATGTTGATT
Source organism: Parelaphostrongylus tenuis (assembly GCA_019055375.1). Classification (NCBI taxonomy): domain Eukaryota; kingdom Metazoa; phylum Nematoda; class Chromadorea; order Rhabditida; family Metastrongylidae; genus Parelaphostrongylus; species Parelaphostrongylus tenuis. The sequence goes on from JAHQIW010006143.1 coordinate 58,148, forward strand.
GACGGTAGAGCAAGTTTTGGTGCGAAACGTTTTTGGAAATAAATTGTTAGAATCAGAAATCTTGTTTACTGGGCTTCGATGCCCTCGTTAGATCCTTTCAAACCTTTTTTGAAAACGCAAAGTCTGATTGATAGCTAATAAGAACATTTACAGAATTGTACTGAAGGATACGGAAACAGGGGCACAATGAAGTAAAAAAGAATCCACAAATATGAGGAAGAAGAATGGAAATTGCGTCTGGATTGGTCGTAGGAAAAATTACTGCGTCAAGTCATCAGGTATTAGTGCAAGGCACAGGAATGCTAATTTTTCTGTAAGTGGTAGTATATTGGAACGAGAAAATGAAGTGGACGCTGTAAAAAGTGTGACTGACGTGACACTGAACTAAGGCAAACTGAGCCACCATCTTGAACGTTTGATAACTCCCATCAAGGTTAATGTTTGTGAAACGCTACCAATCTTTGTAAACTCTCCGCGACGTTCAACATAAAGAAGTTTTTTATGACACATTTTGTATAACGAATTCTCATTCGATCCATGTATTGGGTAAAAAACTTCTCCAGTAGTTCCCCCTAATTCATTGAGGGCGTTGAAACAAATAATATTAAAAGCTCAAAACGCTGTTTTCTTTTGATAGATGATTAGTTTGACATACTCGGTACCGTATATTTCTCTGGGAATACGAAATTGAACAAAGTGGTAGACGTTCATTGATTTCCCATTCCTCTGTGGTATGTTCTTCTAATGACAGGAGCGAGTCACTATGGTGATACGATTTCAACTGATTTAGCGAAAAACTATTTTGTTCAGGACTGCTAACCCAAAACCTGGATTTTGATGTATTTCAAGAGCATTCGAAACATTGCTTGAAAGCAAATACCTATGCCTTCTATACCAAGACAACACAATTTAGAACATCCGCTAACCTTATTTTGGTGTCATAACCGATTATGCGCTCATTGATACCAACGACCATTCCTTAGTCCTCAAACAGTTGTCGATCATAGTAGAACAGATCAATTGTCGGCTCGCAAAATTACTATTCGGAGAGCGATGGCTAGGGCTTATTATTTGCAAAAAAACTTCCATTTAGGTTCTGCAGGTGCAGAGTTCTAGTGAAACGTTTTCACGTCTTATGAGTGCTGACAAAACACTTGTGGTCGAAGAAAGAGAAAGTTTTTTTCAATTCGTTTGTTAGCGAAAATGGTCCAAATTCGGAACGCAAGAAATGTGTTTCATCTGTTTCGCGAATGACAAATCGAAAGCACCGTCAGTGTTATAAATTCATCGGCCCTGTCGCAAACTTCTCTAAGAACTCCGAATGGAAGTAAATGTGCAGTTCTTTGTTATAACAGTTTCGTGCTGCTTTAGCTGATTTCTTCAGAGAGCATTAGTTTCGCTACACCGTTTTCTTGCACCTCGACCACAGTGCTAATCATACTAGATGTGAGCAAACTTGCTTCACAACGTTATTATATGTGGATTGGAGTTGATAGGCGTCACGTCACTTCAATGTCGCCAAAATCTATGATGAAGTGAGAGCAGCGCTACAAATATCTTCGTCGTGCCGTGTTTCATCCTAGTTGATACGCTCAATATAATGAATGTTAAAAGTAACATCGCAGAAAGAACAATACTGTAGTTACTTGGCTGAAATTGTCGGGCTTTGATGAAAGCGAAGCCTCCGAATCGTTACCCGTGAAGGTAAATTTCTATAAAAACCACATGTTAGCTCGATTCTGAAAAAACCCTAGGTCATACTGTGGTTCTAGTAACAGCAGCATTTGAGCGTTGGTTAGTATAAGTAAACAACACGGCGAAGATAAGCAGGTGCCGTTTTGTGATTTTAATTGTTTAGACGGACACAGTAGTGTTAGTACAAGACAGATCGCTCATTTTCTAAGATTTTCAGTTAGGAGAACTCACCTGTGAGGTAACAGAATTACTATAGTAACGAAGATCTCGTTGTATGATTATCCTCGAAATTGGAAGGAAACTCGCTCAGTCAGTATTCTACGAAGTTTAAGAAGAAGGTGAATAAACGAATCAAATGCTTGAAGTACTGGGGTCCGTATAGGGAAAAACACCGTGAAGACGGATCAAAAAAGTGCTAATAAAAAAGGTGTACAGGGAATACCGTAGTAAACATCCTTGATTGTTTCCGTCATTGGTCAAAAATTTTAAAAGTCTCTCTTTCGTTAAGCAAAGACTTTGCGTTAAACTTCAATTATCATTCAAAAGCACAAATTGCAAAGAATTTAAAAACGTAATTCTTTTTGGACAACGTATCAATAGCTCTGTAGCACGTAATATTCGAAATAAAATTCTGTTTCACAAGCGTCGCGCCTTTCCCGTTTTATCGCACTTCCATTTGATAGATGCTAAGCTAAGCTTTTTACAGAACTGCAGCTGACCATTGAATTAAGTAAGTCTGGTAAAGATCATAAATGAGCTTATTTTCTGAAAAATTCTTTTTACAGCCCTCTAGCAACTGCATCAAAGTTGTGTTTCGCAAGCACTGCACTCGTGCCTTATCGCTCGTATTTTTTGAAGACGCCTTACAATAGATCTGTAGCGTTCAAAATTGACTTTTGTTCCACATAAGGCACGTGTTATCACAAAGCTTTTCGTCATGTACCTGAAAGTTGTTTCCCCGCATTGTAAGGAATTTTAGGTTTTCTTGCACATAATTTGTAGAAAAAAATTTGCTCAGTTGTTCTAGTGTATGGGGTTCAATTTCACCATGCATTGCCAAATAAATCCGCCGCTAATTTTGAGCCTTAGCACAAGCTTAAGCTTAGTTCCATTCACGAAAGGCATATGAAGGTGTAAAGGAAAATTTTAGGAACTGGAGTAATATATTATATCTAGATTTCTCGTCAAAGCGGAGAAATATGTTAAGTCCAATAGCGAAAGTAGCAAGCTACGTGTGAGTCGTGCTGCGAGGTAGATTAATATCGTCGCATGGTAGATTAACCTCAATCTTATCTTGCCTGCTATGCTGCAGTAAAATTGTCTCTTTCAGAAGCACGTGCTGGATTAACCGAAACCTACGCTGTCGAATCGTTATTCGCACTCTGAGAAAAGAGCTCTGCTCTGCGAGAAGTACGCTGTGTGAAAAGTAAATCCATTTTTCCTGCTACAGCAATATGATAAGATTCTTTGTAAGACAACCAAACTTCTAAAAGTTTCTGAATTTTGCGCTCTTAAAGGGTTATTCATAACCTAAGGAAAGAGATTTGTAGTGAAAGATATAAAGGCGAAAATTGCCATAGGTGAGCAATACTGTGAAACATGACTTTTTTGAATGCTAGATCGCTGTATAAAACCTAGTCTAAAACAGATGAATTTTTGAACTCTGTAAAGCTCAAGTTTTTGAGTGGCAGCAGCCAATTAGTGAAGATTCTTCGCCCTGTAAGAAATCTCCCTCAAAAGAACTTCCTGCCCGAATACGGAGATGATCTAAAACTTTCGAATTATGAGATTTTTTACTGCAACCATTACCGAAAAACTGTTGAAGTGAATAATTATATTGAGCGCCAGGTAATTGATAGCTCTTTCTATAGCAGACCTTGTTTCATGATTCGTTCATTTCCATCTGTGCATGTTTGCACTTTTTTCCAAATGGAGTTGAATATTTGGATTGGAGCAGAGTTTTGGGCAGAAATAGTCATTTGTATTTCAGTATAATTATCAATTAGTACAAGTTCCTGATCATTATGTAGGCATGCCAACTTATATTTGTAGTTCAAGCACATGCATGCATCTGTTCTTACCAATCTATTGAAATCTGTCAATTCGACAATACGCTGGATTTACCCAACTCACAGAAGATAGTAATTTGATATTCTCTATATGACACATCAAATGTAATAGGCTGGGGAAAAGGTTCTGAGAAAATGCTTGTAACTTTTTTGGATGCCAGCTTTTTTTGTGTTTTTGGGCTCATTTGAAAGCCCATCTTCTCCCGCGATGACTAGTACATACTTTATTTATTTATTTCAATATGAAGTTAACAAGCGAGCAAATTAGGTTGTTGATGATCACGGCTGTGAGGCTGTTGAAATCAATGCAACGGTGGAAAGTAAACGCATCATTCTCACTCGATCGAAGTCACAGTTGGCAAAAGTGGAATTGATCTTTTGCAGGAGAATGGCATGAAATCCTTGTAGTTGAGGGGGAGTACTTTGACTATTAGTTTTGCCTTTGTTCGGGTGTAATGGGTGCATGAATAAATGTTTTACAAGCATTTTCTCAGATCTTTCTCCCCAACCTTTAATTTTCTATAAAAATATACTTTAGAAAGTGTGCATCCTATAACATAACTGCATGTTGTACAGGTTCTAAGCACTTATATATTGTTTGTAGCCACTTTAGATACTATTTCAGAAGCATAATGAGTATATTATTATGTGAGGTTGTCCTAAATTGCATCCAGGAAGGATCAGTTTACAGCAAACTATAGTAAATTTGCCCATCTCAGAACTCCATCTCAGAACTGAGGAGAAGTATGCCGAGTCTGCCGAATAAAAGGTATTGCCATGTAGTCGTACAGAAATCTGATATCCTGCTCAGTCACCTGCTGGAAGACAGTGATGAAAGAGAGGTCGATAGCGGAACCGACGACATAATGCGAAAGCATGCACTTATCGCAAATTCTGACGTTGGATATTGTGTCTTGAACAATGAAGAACAGTGCAGCTGGAAAAATGAAAAGATGATCTAAGAATGTTCAAATACTATCTTTGATGAGCAATAGGCTGGGTTCAATACGGCACAACACTGACGTGCAGTGAGCCAGTCGACTTTCACGAGCTATTCCGCTTGAGAGATATTTGAGAGTAGGCTGTAGAACAAACAAACTTCTAACGGCAGAGAAATACTGAGTAAAGAAAATAAGTAGGGAAAATGGTGAGTGGGAAACATAACTCATTTGGATTTGTTGACAATTCTAAGTGTAACTGTGTAGTGCAGTTGGAATATCATTCTGTATATAGTTGCAAGCAATGATGAAATACAAATTGACTCTTTGGACGTCTTATATGTTAAGTGACTTGAAATGTACTGATTGTTGGCTGTGTAAATCACGAATTTGATGGGAAAGATGACTTGTTAACTGTTATTGGCTTTTAAGATATTGCTTCTTGGTGTTTTGACGTTATAATTTGCTGATTCTTCAATAGATATTCTGATTGAGAAGCTTGAAACACTAGCACTGTCTGTACAATGGATTAAGAGTATGCATTATTTTCGAAGAGATGCTCTTCACGATGACAGATACGTACTCTTTCTACACTCAAGTACTGAGAATACTTCCGTATAAATTTTCTCCCGAAGTCGCAGTAGAGTATGCGCTTTTGAGCAATATTCTAGTTAGATATGCAGTATCAATGGTACAACAAGGGCTCCAAGCATGTTTTTTTCTAACGATGTAGTTTTCCTCGTCGAAAATGAAGATAGCAGGACACGTGGTCAATATTTTCACTGAACATTTCTCTTATAGAAGTTTCGCGGTGATCTATATTGTGTAATGATAAAGTATTTCAATGCGTGAACGTGAGTACAAAAAAATTAAAGGGAGTTCACGACATGTCAACTACTCTGAACAAATTGTGATCTTTTCTTGCTCGCAAAGCACTTTATGAAGTCCGCTTAACAAAATCATTCTTAGCATCAGAATATTCAAGACTTGAGCTCTTGGAACTTTGGATTTTTGGAAAAAAGCCTATCGAAGCGTCGAGTGAACAGAGCCAAGCAAGTGTGTGGAATAATTTTACATTTGCTGCTAGAACCTATCAAAAAGCCTTTCTCAGGAAGCATACACAGTATTGAAGAAAGAATAAAACCTTTGAATGGCTATAAGATCTTGAGGGAAAGTGAGAAAGGCTTTCAAGCAATCGTCTACCTGTGAGATGCACCCCATTCCAAACGGACTGTAATTATTTCTTTTCAAGAGCGCTGAGTGCTACGCAAAACATTACAGGACTTCAATCCGCGCTTTACACACTCTGGTTGCTCGTGTTAACACTGTAGTTTATTTCTACTAGGCTCAACTTCCGCTTTGGATTTAAAGTTTTTGTCCATCACCTAGCATCCATCACCTGTATCACCTGTCGTCCCGTTGATCGTCGAGTAACTCGAGCGGATGCAAGTAACACTTCCAATTTTTCCCATCGCGTGAAAGAGTAGCCCAGTGGGTCTTCCTCGCTCTAGGGATTCGCTGAGCATCATATCTTTCTTAGCTTTCGTGAAGAAATCGGACCAACGGGTCGGTGGTACTCCTATAAAGCTCTTGATGTCCCGAGGATTCCACGCGGTAACGGCTCTAGTCCTTCGGTTGTCATTGAAACGCATCACGTGTCCGGCTCACCTTATTTTCGATATCCTATGTGTAAAACGCCGTCTCTGATTTTCGATCGTTTACGTAGGTCGTAACTACGGGTGCTTTCTCTCATTTGCGAGACACGGTATACTCCTAGCATCGACCTTTCGACTGCGCGTTCGATAACGCCAAGTGATCTTTCATCCTACTTACGTAGCGACCAAGTTTTTGCTGCATACGTTAGGGCAGGAATGATCATCGAGTCCAAAAGGTGGGCACGGAGTCGGATGTTCTTTGTCCTCTTCACTACGTCTTGGACTCTTAAGCGTTCCCCAAGCCGCTCGTTTCTTCCTGCTCAACTCTGGAGCTAGGTCGTTCATCATGTTGATTTCACGGCCTAGATCTACGTAAATGGAGCATTCGGAGGTTGTCGTACCGCTGAGCGTGAATGGGGCATTCAAACCCATCCTTTCTTCATGAACATCGTCTTCGTTAGATTTAGTTGAAGACCAATCTTTCTACAGGAGTTATTGAAATCTGTCAACATTCGTTCCGCTTGGCTGATGTTTAGTGTTATGAGAACGATATCGTCAGCAAAACGAAGATGATTCAATGTCGACCGTCAATTTTCACTCCCATGTCGTCCCATTCTAATGTTCGCATGACATTTTAGAGGGTGTTAGTTAATAATTTTAGCGAAATTGTACAGCCTTATCGAACCCCTCTTCTTACGTCAAAGGTGATACTGTTGTTGAATGAAGAAATTTTGGTCGTGAAATCTTTATAAAGCTCACGAAGGATCATTATGTATCGAGTAGGTTGTCTAGTTATCCAGAGCCTCTCTAACCTCGTCTGTTTCCACTGAATCAGAGGTTTTCCTCAGTTCGATTAAAGTGAGAGAGAGTGGTTGTTTGTACTCTCGTGAAACTTCACTGAGTCTTGTAATCGTGTGGATGTGGTCTATGGTACAGAATCCTTTTGAAACCCTGCTTATTCGCATGGCTGTCCTTCGTCCATTGTTCTGTCAGTCCTGTTTAGGATGACTCGAGTAAGGAGTTTATAGACAACGGACAGCAAGCAGATTGGGCGATAACTGCCTATGTCGTGAAGGTCTCCCTTTTTGAACAACAATACGGTCTTACTGGTTTTCCATTGAATGGGGACCTTGCATTCTGACAGGTAGCGAGTGAAGAGCCAAGCCAAGGTGTTGATGAGAACTGGCGGCACGTTCTTGAGGTGTTTTGGCCTAATCCCCTCTAGACCGGGTGTTGTTCTGCTCTTCACCGACGATATAGCATGGATTTCGGAAAGGAGGACCGATGGAACGACATATTCGTCCTCTTTCAATTTCTATGACGTTGAAAGGACATGGCTAGCGAAGAGATCCGAGTAGTATTGGTGAATGATTTTCTCCATAACCCTTCTCGAAGCTGTAAGTGTCTCGTCAGGGTATCGGAGTGCAATCATCTTGGTCTTATAGTTGGCGAAGCCTCGCTGGGCTTTGCGAATGCTCTTCCCAGCTTCTGCAGCTTCTGCGATAACTGCTGCTCTTCTCTCTTTAAGGTCTTATTTTATCGCTTCTCTGCAGCGTTTCGCAAAATCGGACGTAAGGTTTCGATTGCCTGCACCTCGTGAGATTCCACGTTAACGTATCAGCTCGAGAGTCTGCGGAGACAAGCGTCTCTTCGTGACCTTAGGACTTTTGGCTTTCATAGTACTAAGGTGAAGATATTCAACGAGCCGATCGTATTCTTCGTCGATGTTGTTGACAATGGTGTCTTTCTAAAAGCCGACTAATGATTTGAATACATCCCAGTTTATGGTAGCTCTGGGACTTCGTTGTTTGAATTTAGCGGCTTTCTCTTGTTTCCGCTAAAATCGAGACGTTGCACGAAGAAGGCGATGGTCTAATCCCGTGTAGAACATAGGAACAACAGCGACATCGGCCAGGCAAAACCTTTGATATACTAAGGTCCATACATTTATTTAATTTTCTGAACTTATTCCGCTGACAGACAATCAGGAAGTCACCCTTAGATAAACAATTAGGAAGAGTATACTATGTTTTCTTCACTAGTTGAGCCATTCTAACGAATTTATTTTGGCCGAGTGGTGGTGACAATCGTCGCAGCGCGCGTGTAGGAGAGCTCGACACTCCAGCAATCTCCGGTAGTCAAGTAGAACGCCGTATGAAACTCCACTACCATGCCTTCTTCAAGATTCCAAGAAAACATGCTCGATTAGCCCGCACAAAGAAAAAAAATGTGATGGCGGGTCGTGTAAATGAATAAAAAATTTTCGACTCATATAAAATTCGGTCCAAACGCCATTGAAGCAATGGACTCAGAGGACATAACGATGCAGAGCATTGGCTTGAATCAATCAGCTTTGTGAGAGAAGGGACCTGTCGTGACGTTAGTCAAAAATTCCATTTTTAGGAATACCTACTCAATCAATTTGTGAGTGAGTTCAAAGTTAGACGCAAGTTAGTGGTCAGCATTTATTCCTACTTCTTTATATTTGGCTCGCGTTTGCGTGGTTATTATCGATTCTAACTGCTATGACAACTGGGCAGTAGTTTAGGAAGTCTGGTTCGAGTAAAATCTCGAGTTCGATTAAGTTTTATGTCTTCCTTTTGAGCCCATCCAGTCAATTGAACTTATGTTCAAATCAGTTGCGCACAAACTGTCATGCCGGCCTATTATGAGAATGCTGAGAAAGCTCAGAATAACGTGGCGGGGCCGCTGTTTGTTTTGAAATATATGGAAAAGATGTACCTCTCACTAGCTGCGATCTCATCTGCCTGGAAAGGCTTGCCACAGTTACGTGCGTTGAAAAAACAAGTAAAATCAACACTTTATCATGAGTCAGCCTTCTTTTGACTACTATTTGTGATATTCGGCACTTCTATCATTCGGTTTTTCTCAAATTCTCTCTTTTCACAAAATATTCAAGTTTTGATTTATTTAGCATCAGCTGCTAGTGTTTTCAAATATATGAAAATCGAGAAAACTTATTTTAATTAGCTGACGCGAGGTTGGTAAATTAGTCGTAGAAGTTTGGCTGACGTTTCGGCTACACGCCTTCTTCAGAGCCTGAGCGTATGTAGTATTAGACTCCTACAGAACTCGTCTAATACTATATACGCTCAGGCTCTGAAGAAGGCGTGTAGCCGAACGTCAGCCGAACTTCTACGACTGATTTACCAACCTCGCGTCAGCTAATCAAGATAAGTTTTCTCGATTTTCATATATAATTATGCCGAGATTTATAGAAAGTCGAACTTTTGAATTGTATTTTCGAATAATGTCACGGATGTGCTGACTACCCAATTTTTTGGAGTTTAAGGAGTCCAAGCTGAAGAGTCGCCACTTGGACAGCATACAATTGAGCAATTGATTTTCCCAGACAAGTTTGAACGTTAGCGCAATACAAAAAAGAGGGCTAATGGGTCCTTGGCAGGTTTATATCAGCGCACGAACAGATTCTTTTATGTGTGTGATTAGAGTGAATACTTTGCTGCGATGCTACTATCAAAGGAGGCAGTGTGACTTTTGACAAAGCGACGTCAGCTTGCAAAAAATATTCACATCTACTTTTTAAGACGTCATACGAGTAAAATCTATTCTGAAAATTAGACCGCACTTCATTGGCGATATCGTTGTAATAAAATCGAGCAATAGCCAGACGGAGATGCTCACGGGCTCCGACAGTGCTACGGAATGATTGCTTGTGACTAAACCTTAAAAAGAAAACTATTCATTTAGATTGGATTGGTTTCAAATGTTTGCTCATGTATGAAGAATTTGTTATCTCCAAATGCTCCATTTACGTCTATCCAATCCGACAAGTCGATAGAGTGGACGATTTAACTCGTAAGACGAGCAGGAAAAATCTAACAACTTAAAAAGCGTCTAAGAGCATCTGCGAGCTGTTGAAGGACATCGAAGATCTGCCTTTGTTGGCCCATCATTTGTTAATACCCTGAGATACGCATTGGAAACTTAATTCGTTACGCAAGCAAGATAGAAAATCACTCGGAGTTGTTGATACCGCAGTTGAGAAGTTGATGCTAGGAGTATTCCTTATGTCGCCAGTGGAAGGAACAATGCAAAGTCGTGGCCTGCGTCAACGCCGAAAATCGAGGATGCAAATATGCTTATCGAGCCGTCGAAGATCCGGTTAGCTGGATACGTTATGCGTTGCGAAGACAACCAATAAAGGAGAGCCGTTACAGATCGGATCATTCAACATGTTGGGCTTGCAACAGGAAGACCACCTGGATACTTAGATTTTTTTCAGGAAGCTCAGAGAAACAATATGAAAACCAAGAATTTCACACAGTTACTGAGCTGCAGTATTCTTTCACATGGTAGGTGAAGAACGGACGCTTACTGAAGTCCACTCTAATCATTAGACGATCAATGAAAAGCAGGTAAAACAGGTAATGCCAATCCACTCAAACAAGCGTTTCAAAACTTTATGCCCAAATACTTTACATTGTCACATAATTAAACCGTATCGCAGTTTTTTCACTGTGGCGATCTCAGTATTTGCAGCACAAACCCGTTTCTCGTCTACTTCATGAACGTCGCACAACATTATCAACCACGTCTCTTTGTAGGCTCGAGTACAGGCAGGCCGCGACGTGTCATTACATTAAACGACTTAGCTCAAAGATGAGCAGGAGAAGGCTATCAGATCACGAAACGTTTGAGAGCATCTGTGAGCTACAGGAGAGAACGTGGCGTATCCAAATATTGAAAATTGTTTGCAAAGGCGGAGGCGCCGTAGCCGGACAGTTGTAATGCGCGTCGCGACTCTGGGGGCCGAACCCTACCCCCAAGCACTCTCTGAGAGTCAGCAACGAGCGTCCTATGGAACGTCACAATCAGGCTATTCTCGAGATCGCAAAAAAATGCCGACCAGTATTGTGCGGCGTTCAGGAAGAAGGCAAAAAAGAACGAATTGAATGCCAAAAGCAGTGGATCTCGCGCATTGAAAAGAAAACACTACAAAGACGGATTATAAAAAATAGTTTGTAAAAGTTACACAAGTTAACGATGTTACTTATGTAAGATGCTCAATAGAAATTTCGTTATGTCTGCACATCGTGGAAGGATTGCATTAATAGACAGTGCTTCACAAACATACGTTTCGTTGAGTAATTGGGAGCGATAAACGGTGGGCAAGAAGTCTTCGTTCGACGTAACCTCACACGAAGTCTAAGACGTTCACTTCACTTATACCTTTCGGTACATTACCACTCCCACTAATGTATAGAATTCTTGCACTCAAGACAAGACCCAATGCTCTAATGCTGGTCATTTTGATACAGCCAAATCTGCAACGATTTTCCTCGTTTAATCAGTAAGGCTTTGTAGCAATTCTGCTTTGCCTATCAGTTGATATCTCCGTCAACAAAGGTACTATTTAGCACGCGTACTAACTATGAGAAACTAACGAAAGAATGAAAACTCATTAAAAGGGAATTTATACTTCCTGAAGCTACGTTGTCAATAATGTTTCACACATAAAAGTGTGTTTTTTGTCAATTCTATCTTCCTTCATAAATTTTTTCTTCACAGTGCACTTCAAATATCGGCGTTTAGTTAGGCAAACACTTCCTTTTTGGGAAATTCGTGAATTTATTTTGTCGCATCACAAATGAAAAGGCCGAAATCATGTATGTAGTGTCACTTGAAGAGATGGCTCATTCACTAAGATTTCTGTTCTAGTGGTCTCCTCTATGTAGCTCTTTTACATTCAACTGTTAATATGCATTTGACTCCACCAACTGTTCTTATCCCTTTGAAATAGCGTAGTTAATTAGAAAACTTTCTACAGAAAATTTCGTTTTCACTTCAGAAATTTGGATATCTTTTGATGCTAAAAATGTCAAAGACCTGATGCGCTTTCGCGTTACTCACCTGTAGGCGCTGAATAGCAAACTCGCTACTGTGGCATGAAGATTACTTACTTACTTGAATATTTGAACGGCTCGTCATCGCTCGTAATGCGGATCCTAGCATGATTTCCATTCGTTTCTCTCTCGCGCAACTGTCGTTCATGGTAGTGACCTGCATATAGCACGTTGGCGTATACGAGGCCCATTCCATGAATCCAAAGTCGTTACCATCTGCCGATGCAGATGGTGACTTAGCTACAAACCACGTCCGCCCATCGTTTGGGTGGTCTTCTAAGAGACCGCTTGCATTTTTTTAGAGTCCATTCCTCTGTTCCCTTCGTCGCTCTGGCATGTAACCTTTTTATTATATGAACGACTCATCAGTGTTTCGCTAACGATGTATATCGCTCTGCGGACGGCGCCATTTTCGGCTGACGTGCGGCTCGGACGGCTACGAAGGTGGCTGCGGCACCTACTCCAAGGCTAATCTGTTAGGCTGCTAATGAAATTTACACCTTTTCCGTTAATATATGGTATTTTTGTGCCATTAAATGGTCAAATATGATAGGATAGATTTCAATAAGGTTTTTTTTACTACAAATAACGTAGGTGCTTCATTCATAATTCACAGTTTCAAAGTGAAAAAACCGAGTATTCATGCAAAGCGCTATATTTGGAACACTTATCGAGCATTCCCACGACATTTCATGCTACTTATCTACAACTAAGTCAAATTTGTCCTTTTTCTGTCAGGTTTCACATATTTTATTGCATAAAGTGTATAAAACTCACCATGCTGTCTGAAAATTGGGATATAATAAGTAGTTCCTCAAAAATCGTCTTCCATATTGCATGGGATCCTACTTCATTTAAATTACCCAACATTTTTTTCGATTAACAGTAAACTTTAGATTGCCATTTCCCAGATTAATGCGCAGTTGTTTTGTTCCAATTTTCTAAATTGTGGTATGGGACGAAGAGATGGAGGTGTAGCGACTCCTTTCCGTTGCCTCCAACCTCTTTGGCCCGTTGGTAAAAATGAATGCATTTCTTGTTTTTGCAAAATAAATGTTTCAGTTGTCACTCGATAGCTAAAAATCAAGTAAATTTGGACGACCTATGTTATTCTTTGAGTGGCCTGTTTTCTTTGCTGTAGCAGTTGAAAGAATATTTTGTCTCATATTTAAGTATTTCTCATTAGATAAGGTTTTTTCATAAGCAGCTGATATTTATTACATAGGGCGAATCTTATCAATTTCAACAATGTGCTTGTTTTCTGGAAAGGACTTTTGGTGTGCTGTAACAGTCAAAAGAATATTAGATTTCGCAAATTTGGGTCATTTTCTATGGACGCATCTTAATTTGACCTCGTGGGAAGAAACGGCGTTTTCTAACCTTCTAGAGTAATTATAGTTGACAGCTCAAAATCTCGAAAATTTTGATGGCGTGCTTCATTTTCTCAATGGCTTTCTTAATAACCTCTAACACTAAAAATAAGAGTAACTTTCACACTCAAGTATTTTTTCCCAAAAAAGCTTTTTCGCTAGACTTTTGAAAATTTTTCGATAGCACAGCTCCTTATTGTGATGTAGCAGTCAAAAGAAGATAGCGTTTCACAATTACTTGATATGTTGCTGAAGGTATGGTGATCTGGGGCCAATGTCGCAAAATCCCGTCCCTTGGAGTGCGAAAACCAATATTCTTCTGAGTGTCACAGCTATCTAAGAAGATTTCTCTAGAAATACACTACGTCTTTGCAATCGTTGTAACTTGCACTATCGTATGGCTATTGACCGTTCATATAAAAAAACTTTATCCGGCGAGAAATCCTTAAATGTGAAACAAATTTCATTTCGAATGTTACGGTGCAAAAAAACAGGTCATTTGAGGGACTTACCACTCAAATTTACTTGATTTCAGAAATCGAGTAAATACTAATCTAGTAGAAAAGGTTTTTTTCAGAAAAATCTGAAGGCTCACGGAAGCAATCCTTATAATGCGATTGCATGTGACAGAAATTGTTTTGAAAGTAAGGATTCGTAAGGAGTTTGGCGCTATTCTTCCCAGAAATAAATTACAAAAGTTCTTTCAATGGTGATTTAGGTTTTGTTGCCGAAAAAAAGCTTGTAAGAAGTGAAATCTGATCATATAATCCCAAAAAATCCGCTATGAATCAGAAGAATTGGACTGCGAAACGTAATCTTCCATTTGTTATAAAAATCTACTCCTGAATTGTTTCCAAACAGCAAGCTTAGTATTAGGAACGAAACTCTTCAAGCTATCGATTGGCTACAATAACATCAAGAAAATAAAAGAATTGGTCAATAACACTGGGGTCGCCGTAGCGTCAGCCGAATTACAACGACTAATATACCAACATCGCGTCAGCTAATCAAGATAAGCTTTCTCGAATTTCATATGCTCAATAACAGTTGGAAATACACTTTTTTTAGCAAGGGTGTGGTTTCACCCTTTGAAAAGACAAGATCTTGGGAAGCAGTAGCGTTAATCTTTCTAATATCATTCATACAAGACCTTCATCAGTGATATTTTATCGCTTTATTATGAAAGTGTCCCTCTGAGAGCTTTAATAATCCAAATTTATATTGCAGCACGCACCATTTTTCGTAGTCCGTCCAGACGGCGCGCCCAGCTAAGGGTCGTATTGACCCTCATCGTCCACAAAGGAATATATTCCTGGGTTCTTTCATTAGGAGGGAACCAAATGAAAAATCGATCTCACTCGCTGAGAAAGAACTTTTTATAGAAGTATGAGTATCCATTCGAAAACTGAGATATGAGGCTACAGCCAGACGTCACCGTTCTTCAAAACACCCCTTTATAAGGCTACAAATTTGAAATAAACTCATGTTTAATAAAACCACGAGTTTTTTCGCTTATCCGTTTACATGTCGCTAAGAAAAACACCCTCTTCAGAGTGCGAGTACTCATTTAACAGCACAAGTTTCGAAAAACTTAGAATGTTTTTGATTTTCGAAAACGCTCTTTTAATAGCTCTGCTGGCGTACGAAAAGATTCATGCTTCAAATCTCGTCGGACAGAGCTACTTTTTTGGACTATTAGTAATCATCTGATAGCATGATGTTTCCTGTTTCTAGTGATGTGTTTGGTTTCTGGAAATACACATTGGCAGAGAAAATAGGATTGAGTCCTAGATTTTTTATAACACTATGTACCGATTATTAGATAAGGCGAGGACCGTGGCAGCAGGAGTGACATGGGCGGAGCGACACAGGAAGATCGATATTTTGTTATTCAGTTGGAAATTTTTTCTGTTTTGAAAGAAACACCAGACAAAACGAATAACTAAATGCTACAAAAAATTTTTCTAAACACCACTATGCTTTTCGGCTTTCAGAGAGTTATAAGCACGGTAAAAATAAATTCAAAAGCGAGTGCAAAGCATAATTCTTAATCTGGATGTCATAACATTATGAAGGGCGTTTTCAGACTAGGCGACAGGAGACTGTAGCCTCAAGTCTCGCCTTTTTAATGGTTTTCACCACTCCCATAAAAAGTTTCTCTCCAGCGAACGGAATCGGTTTTTCATCTGTTTACTCTAATAAGAAAGAATCTGTTATTGGACTATGAAGATGAGATAGTTTCCGAAGATTGGAGCTGCGCGAGCTCAATACATGTTGTGAGTGTTAGTTGACCGTTAGAAAACTTCGCTCAAGCGCCCATGAGGCAGAAATCTTGACGTGGTCATGATTGATATCATTCCATACATGATGGAGCGCTGGAAGTACTTCATAATTCAATAAGAGAGCACGAAATCTAAGGTCCGCTACTTGGTTGGTAGCTACTTCGAAAGGCCCAAATGCGGCCCATACTGCCGTCCTTTCTCTGTCTAGTTCCACCTTCATATTCTTCCTCTTGTTCACCAAGCATCTACGGTACACGTGCGTGTGGGTCGCCATATACAGAGAACCATCAAGTTCTCTTTGCGCTCCATCGCATCGTGGATTCTTTATAAACTGTATCTTCGTCCTATCCTGTTTATGCGTAATCCTATCCTTTTTCCCGCTTTTCCGAGTTTGCTAAACATCATATCTGCTTCATTGATACTTTCGAAAGACTGCGATGTCGTGAATTTCACTTAAAAAATGAAAATTCTTCTCAGTTATCTACAATAAATGCTCAAGTTTCTAGAATCTACAAATCAATACTCCTACATAAATGGTGCGACTTCCGACCGATTCAGTTGTGATTTCATTGCTAGCCACAGTTTCCACAGTGTTTGGTTGTGGTGTGGTGCCTGCAGGCCAAAGTAATAAATAGAAGATTAATATGATATTACAAATATTTCCAATCCTGGTGTAAATTTGTGCACCCCAGTTTGAATAAACATATGTTGCATTTTATAAGCACTCTTGAGCGGTTGCCATACAAGCCTGTTCACAAAAGGATTACAAATAAATAAGCTGAAAGGATCAAAAACCATTTAGCATTGTGACCAGTTATCAATTAATCATTTAATACTTTGCAAATTTCATATCAGCGAGCACTACAACATTCACTGTATCTGGCTTCTCAACTTTGCCAGTTACCATGGTTTACACCAGCGCTGCCAATGCGATTAAGGTATCTGGAATAGCAACTAGTCAGGAGGGAGCTAAGACAACTGTAGCACGCCTTGTAATGCAAACAGTTAGTTCGTTCTCAAACTTCAAATTACTTTATCGAATTCTGATAACGCATAAAAGTTAAGTCGATTTTCTGACATTCCTCATCCTTCTACTGCTGACATAACTTGCATCACTTTATCCAGTTTTGTTGAGGATACATCCAAGCTGACGCTCCAAAGTGGAAATTCTTTTTATTTAAACGCTTCTAGAGACCGATTTGATGTTGCAAAACCTTCGCGTCAGGCGGAATGGAACCCGCGCCTCACTCCATCTGGGAGCGCGTGCCCTATCCTTTACACAACTGACTCCCATTTTGCACTCCACTCTTTCTACGCTACAGTGCATCTATCTGTCAGCCGCCAGCCGTCAACGGCCTTACCCGGGTAGTCGGTCTTGACATTGAACCCAGTCTCGCTGACAGATATTGCGTATTAAAGATCACATAAAATTCATTTTGTTTAACTGCTTTGGCAAGCGAAATTCTTGCAAATCACTCTACATCAATGGGTACATTTGCAAACATCATACCACCGTTAAAGGCGGTTGAATAAAAAGAATTCTTTGTTTTTCAATACCCAATGTCTGTCAGCGTGACTGGGTTCAATGTAGGCACCGAGTACCCAGGCTAGGCAGTTGACGGCTGGCAGCTGACAGATAGATGCGCTATAGCATAGAAAGAGTGATGTGCAAAATAAGCACCAGTGGTGTAACGGATAGAGCACGTGCTCTCGGATAGAGTGAGGTGTGGATTCTAGTCCCGCCTAATGCGAAAGTTTTGATTAAAAGCTGTTTAAAAAACTTGCTTTTCAGGTTTTTGACGTTCTCGAAAGACAAGCGCGTAGTGCACTCCTCCCTGATGCTGTAATCTCGAGCATTTTGGGTCAACTTGAAGTTAAAGTCACATACAATCCTTTGAATTGTGAAAATCTTATTCTTACTGTAGCGGATAAACTAAGCGTGAGTGATCAACATTGGATAACCATTTCAAAAAATTATAGAAAACCATAACAAGCATCAAAAAGGAAGAACTCGCATGTTAATTTTGAAAACAACCTCCCAAAATTCTGATAAAATATAATAGAGTATGAATGACCGCCATACTACTTCTCAAATCAATGTCTTCAAAGTGACAGATAATTTAAACAACCTTTCCATATTTCTTTGATGAAAAAAAGTACTCTGTGGAAAGCGTCAAATTACTGTTCGAATGGTTTTGAAGAATAGAAGAAAATCACTATTCAAAATGTTCATAGATTTTTTACTTTTACTTCATAATAAAAGATGGTTTTCTAAGTCTCGTAGTTTCTTCTAGTGGTCATGGAAAAAGACTATTGCATCATCGTCGGCAACACAGTGACGGGAATTTGCAATAACATGAAGGAAGACAATATGGAATGTAAAGCAACTATGATGGGTGTTGTAAAGGGTATTCCCGCCAATCACACGTCAATTTCAGGAACACTCATGGTTTTGAACAGCAGTCTTTTTTTTGCACAAATATGCGTTTTGCAAAACAACAGAAATCTCTCTAGACCTCAAACATCTTCATGGCGAATTGGTCGAGAATGATGTGGCAAAGTGTACTGGACAGAGCAATTCAGATGTTGGCATCGGGTCCGTTTGGATTGCATTTCTTCTCCGCAAGGGCCACTGTCGGTGGAAACTGAAATTGAGTTGCGATATGTATGACGCAAACCTTTTTATTCGAACAATTTTCATTGTAGCATCACAGCAGTAATAAAGTGGCAAAACACATGGTGTTGATTCGCCAGATTAGTGCGAAAAATTACGTTTATATAAGCACTGTGATGAATTTCAATCAATTCTCCTCCTAAAAAATCCCTCGAAAAGTTTGAGAAACATCAGAGCGGGACATTTTCTAATACATGTATGCGAGCTCTCAAAGCGTGAGCGCTATTGAATTATCAGTAACAAATCTGCTTTCTTGGGAAAACGTTTCGCATGCTTTTGTAAAAATGCTGGCAAAAATTGTTTGAAAAAACGTTTGCAAAGTGTAAACTGCCAGTTCCGTCGCGTGGAACTGTTCGCATAGAAGACCTTCAAAATTACTGATAAGATAACCGCAGTTGCTCGAGATAATTTCAACTTTTCTGTCTTTACGGCCGCAGTCTCCAGAATTCTAGTCGTGTTTGTTAGGGAACGATGAAACGATTCAAGTTTTATATAGATATATATATATATTTCACACAGCATCTCGACTACTGTAAAAGATTTATTTGGTTTTACCTCACTTATTTCAGAAGTTGATATAGAGCTGTAAGATAAAAACCATTGATAAGGCTTTGAATGTTATCCCACGGAAATAGGCATACAGAAAAAATTCCTGCAAATGGTAAGACTTAGGTCAACTAGTGACTCCCTTGCAACTAGTGACTCTATAAGAAGCACTTTAGAATTACTGGAAAAGCCTGTAAAGATCTCATAGGGTCATTTTCTACCCGGTGGCCTTTTCAACACATGGTGCTGTTTTTCTGCACTTTTGACACATTTACAACGTTGTGGCGCTTTTCTACTCCACGTTACGTGTCGTGTCAGTGACAAAGTGTTTATGTCACGCACTGTATATGAAGATGAAGAAGTTGAAGCTCTTGGAGCTTATCAATAACTCAAGGATGCGCATGCATTCGTCTTCAATTTTTCAACTTCGTTTGAGCTGACTGAATGCATAGCTGGCCTTCACAGTGATTCGCGGTGACCCCCACTGCATTGAGTTGGTGCTGCTTATACTCCCACACAAGTCTGGGGCCAGTTTACGAATTCCAGAGGAATGAATGGCTTGGTGAGCTATGAGCGCGAGATCGAACCATAGACCTTTTGTGCTGCGCAGAGCATCTCTATGCACTGTACCACATGAGTTATCCAATGGAAATATGAGAAGTTATTTGATGGTTGAAGCTTTTGAGAGGATAATTTTGTTATCAAATATTGAAATGCTACAAGAGTTACTCTTATATATGATCATGTATTAACAAAAACGCCCCATGAGTGGAAAAATTTTTGATTTTGTAATTAAGAAATCACATCCTGCAATAAAGCAACATTCTTAGAACTGCTACATAACATTTGTTATCTTTTTTCTTCATTGATAAATCGCAGCTTAAGGAATTCTTGGTTTGAAAGTTTGGCTTGGATTTGGAAAGACTTTCCTTCATACTACATTCTACCAACGGAAAGAATGTTTTGTTCGCGTTCAGAGTACTTTTACTTTCACTGTGAATTTTTTGTATTAAGTTTTATTTAATTCTACAGAAACTTTCTAGCTAGAAAGAAGTTGAGTTCGGCGGAAGGAACTTTTGCAAATGTCTATTTAGTGGAAACAACACCCCAGTTGTCTTTAACATCCCTATTGATATTACTGTGTAGGATGCAGTCGCATTTTTGCAGTGTTTACGTGCTCTCTTACCTTTTTTGTTGCATAAATTTTTTAAACTGACCCGCTTGATGACTACTTGCCAGCAGACAAAAGTTTATCTCATTACTGGATTGTAGCGAAAATACTTGTACCTCATGTTCTGGCAGGAAAAATAAGATAGTGTACTGCTATCAAGTACCTAGCCTTTTTATTAATCTTCACAGAGAATTTAGTGGTGTCAAAGGATGAAAAGCTCTCGGCGCTGATCAATTCCAGAGCGATCACCCTACATTTCGTCTTCAATTCTTAACTTTGCTTGAATTGATTGAATACATATGTGGCCTTCACAGTGACTCAAGTTTTCCTCCCGCCTATTGAATCAATGCTGCTTTATCCTTCCAGACAAGTTTGCGACCAGACCGGTATCAATTTACAGACCTCAGAAGGAAGGATGTTTTGGTGAGCCATGAGCTCGAGATCGAACCGTTGACCTTGTGTGCGACGCAGAGAACCTATAACTACTGACTGCACAGGTGCTCTTGTGGTGAAATATAGTGAAATTTCAATTTCAAGCAAACCTCATCTTTCATAATCATGCACACGCATCGATGAGACATTTTGTACGCATAATTTCAGTGAGGAAAGTGGCGCTCTAGCAGGTGGTTGTGATGCGAGTGGGCTTAACTCCGCATTTTCAACACTCTCTAGCCTTCAACAAATTACGCCTTTATGAAAATCCCCAGCCAAACTATCACCGAAATTGCAATGACATTCGCTCAACCACTATTCTGCAACGTTCAGGAGAAGACGAAAAAAAGAGGATTGAATGTTAGAAGTACTGGGATCCGCACAATGAAAAACACTGTGAAGGCGGATCAGCAAAGTGTCAAAAATTTCAGTAAAAAATTTCTACACCATTTAATCGATTAAATGTGAAGCATACCATTTTTTTCATCAGACTATCAGTAACCACTCGTTGGTTTGAAAAATTGCAATTTCAGTGAAGACTTGATTTCCGCTGGCACCTTTCTATGGTACCAATAAAAAGAACACGTCTCATTTTCGGGATAGCTCGCTCTTTGTTAAGCTTCAAATCTGATTTTGTTAGTTGTCATAAGCAAAGTTTAAGTGATGGGCTTCTGAATGATCATTTCACCGAGAAGGCTTATGGAGATTCTTAGTAGGAAGAACGTTCATACGTCCCACCCAGCTGCGTTTTCCGATAGGAAATCAAGATCTCTGGAAATGGACATATTTTTCAGCTGATGTCCCCGTACATGATTGACCGATGGGCGAGAGCCGTTACCGACTAGATTCCTCGGGACATCAAGCGCTCTATGGGAAGACCACCGACCCATTGGTCCGACTTCTTCACGAAAGCTATCGAAGAAAGATATGATGGCTCAGCGAATCCTGGAGCTAGGAGGACCCACTGGGCTACTCTTTCACGAGATTGGGAAAAATGGGAGCGTCACTGGCACCCGCTCGAGTCACTCGGCGATCAATGGGACGGCAGGTGATACAGGTGATGGATGTTAGGTGATTGACAAAAACTTCCAATCCAGAGCGGAAATTGAGCTGGTTAGAAATAAACTACAGTGTTAACACGAGCCAACCACAGTGTGTAAAGCGCGGATTGAAGTCCTGTGAATGTTTTGCGTAGCACTCAGCACTCTTGAAAAGAAATAATTACAGCCCGTTTGGAATGGGGTGCATCTCACAGGTAGACGATTGCTTGAAAGCCTTTCTCACTTTCACTCAACATACTTATAGCCATTCAAAGGTTTTATTCTTTCTTCAATACTGTGTTTGTTTCCTGAGAAAGGCTTTGGATAGGTTCTAGCAGCCAATGTAAAATTATTCCATACACTTGCTTTGCTCTGTTTACTCGGCGCTTCGATAGGCTTTTTTCTAAAATCCAAACTTCCAAGAGCTCAAGTCTTGAATATTTTGAAGCTAAGAATGAATTTGTTAAGCGGACTTCATAAAGTGCTTTGCGAGCAAGAAAAGATCACAATTTGTCAGAATAGTTGACATGTCGTGAACTTCCTTTAATTTTTTTGTACTCACGTTCACGCATTGAAATACTTTATCATTACACAATATAGATCACCGCCGAAACTTCTATAAAGAAATGTTCAGTGAAAATATTGACCACGTGTCCTGCTATCTTCATTTTTCGACGAGGAAAACTACATCGTTAGAAAAAAACATGCTTGGAGCCCTTGTTGTACCATTTGATATTGCCATATCTAACATAGAATATTGCTCAAAACGCATACTCTACTGCGGACTTCGGGAGAAAATTTATACGGAGTATTCTCAGTACTTGAGTGTAGAAAGAGTACGTATCTGTCATCGTGAAGAGCATCTCTTCAAAAATAATGCGTACTCTTAATCCTTGTACAGACAGTGCTAGTGTTTTCAAGCTTCTCAGTCAGAATTATCTATTGAACAATCAGCAAATTATAACGTCAAAACACCACAAAGCAATACCCTAATGCAATAACAGTTAACAGGTCATCTTTTCATAAAATTCGTGATTTACACAGCCAAACAATCAGTACAATTCAAATCACTCAACATATAAGACGTCCAAAGAGTCAATTTGTATTTCATCATTGTTTGCAAATCCGATTTTTTTCACGAAAAGACTAGGAGAAAGATATGATGCTCAGCGAATTCCTAGAGCGAG
>JAHQIW010006144.1:0-59946 GCA_019055375.1 Parelaphostrongylus tenuis
GAATCTATCTGGCAGAATTTGCTTGGCGACGCATGGTCAAAAGTCGGAGTCGCGATCCATTTGAGGCACTTCTCAAGGACATGGCGACTGTTAATGCCGCGGGAGAACAAGCCTACTTGATATTGATTTTCGACTTAATACGTTCGGATAGTGTGAATAGAGACAATCGCAATACATTTATTTGACCGCTTCCTGAGGTGGTATGATCTTGTAATATACCCAATATGTGAAGTAGAACGGTTGGCTGTTGACAGATAACGCGTTATAGCGTAAAAAGAGTGCGGTGTAGAACGAGCGTCGTGGTGCAACGGTTAGCATACGCTCCCGGAAATTGTGAGATCTGGGTTCGACTCCAGGCCACGCAAATGTTTTTGCATAGCACTCCACATTATTGAATAAAGACATTCAACAACAGCGTTATTTGATCTTCATAGTAAAACATGTTGCTATGATGTTTTCTATAGACCTAAGAGAACTGAGTGGTGAGCAAAATTATGATGTTCAAAAATGCGGCAACATTCCAGAAAAGATCAATATTTCTCTGACGTATTCGATGATTTGATGATGTGAGCAGAGCCGCAGTTTCGTCATCTATCAATGCTTACACGAATATATCCAATGCGGCTCCAGAACTTATTCCTTGTGAGAAATTCATGGAATGCGATAGATGAAGCAGGTCTCGTGATTGAAGTTCTCCTATTTCTGAGTGTCATCTATGCGTTATCGTGCAACAAATCAAAGCAACATTTACACAGAATCTCCGATTTTCTAAGAGAATTTTCTGCTTTAATCATTAGAATAAGATTATGCTATAACTCATTGGAATACTACCAGCAAGGCGCTAATCGCGAGCAGATTAAAATCTTTACGACACCTCGTGTTAACTTAATAATTTAACAGATCTTACGCAACACTTGCGTGCGAGAGAAATTACTACTTTGCAATAGTTCTAGACTAATGCTAAGCAATATTTGCAAGCATTTTTCGATTCAACGACAACACTATTCTACTGTGATGGTTTGAATAGTATTTTAGATTATTGGACGGCTTAGCCACTAAAAACGAGAAGACTTCATCACGATTTGCTGACACAAACTCGGCTTTGTGAGTCCCCTCCTTCCCTATGACGTGACCGCCGTTTGTTGTTGCGTGAATGAACATTTCAAGTCGAAATGTCTTCAACTGAGCAAATTCTGCTTTAAAAATGCTGCGTTGAATAGACTACCACTGCGTTGCCATTCGCCTCTTGCTGTACCTATCTTATCGAGTTTTATCAACGTTTGATTTTCTCTGCCAAAGACAAAAAATCTTAGTGTAGAGCGACCAAGGACATAGTCTCCTGCGAAGTCCTGAGGATTTTAATGAATTACATATCGCCTCAATCATGCACTCAATTACAAGAAAAGAAGGTGACTGAAAATTTTTCACAACTCTGGTGGTGTCGAGATAAGGTAGCCGCCAGTGGGATCCATCTCTTTCAATGTACAAAAGGGTTTCCAAAATTGAACTTTCTCGAACTGGTTTCGGATTTGCAATGGCAAATAGGAGACACAGTCATCAGTATAAATTTTTCGGTTAATGCATTGAGATTTGACGATGGCTGGAGAAAGCTTAATAAGCAGATTTGCGCCATTTTGATTGCACTGCTATTCGACTAGCCATTTCAATACAAGATCGTTTTCGTGTCTACCATGTGCCTCTAGATCAGGGAACATCAACGAAAAAGTAACAAATATGTAACTATATCCATCAGAGATTGAGGAGAGCCACTGCCATCGAAATTTTGACATCGAAATGCAAAGATAATTATACTCTGTTTATAACTTTTCCTACCAACTGTCATATCAAAAGCTTCAGTCCCGTGTCCACTGTGTCAAAGAAGACCCTATTCAGCATAAGTGACTCTGCTACGGGTCATCAGCAGACGTTCAGTGATATCTGAATCTCACGTACTGAATCTTTCGATTAGATAATTACAGAGAAACACTTTTCATTCAATGATAATTTCACGTGGATCGTCTAAAATGTTTGTCGTCGACTACTCTTAGTACTGAGTTGAGATTCCCCCGAAAGGACTGGCTAAAACGCGAAGGGCACCGCCCGACTAATCAGATTGTCATAGTCGAACACACGTGCATCAGGCTCTATAAGTTGCCCTATAACAGACCGCATGCGCGGCTTAAAATCATTGCCAGGCTTACTGAAATTTGATCGTGGTCCCAAGAAAACACTCAAAACATACGTATGATATAATAAACGATACCAGCCAAGAGCAATCGAGTGTACGGCACTTTCATTTAAAGATATTTCACCTAATGGATGGTGTAAAATGTCGTTGTCGCCTACTCTGAGTACGGAGTTGGGATTTCCCGAATGGACTGGTTAAAGAAGCCCGAACTAACCAGACTGTCAAGGTCGAAACACGTGTATCGGACTCTATAAGATAACGACCACACTGGCCCAAAAAGTCATTATCAGATAAGAATACTGAGATCATACATGGCAACATTGTCAGTAGTGGTTTGAGCTTTGCCTACACCAATCGTTGTTCTTCAGCATTTTCAGTATTATATAACAACAAAACGAATGCTGTACAATCAAAGCTGTCCATGGCTAACTTTCGTCTTATGAGACTGTGGTTACTGCGGAGAAAAGGTGCGATCTAAGCGGATCCATTGCCAGCGTTCGAGTCACTTTGTTTCGAGATGCTTTGCCCACATACGTCTCGACTAATTTGTCATAATGATGTTTGAGGTCTACAGAGATTTATTTTTTGCTGAAACAAAGTTGTGTAATAATATGAAAATCAAACCGAGAGGGTTCATGAAGCTGACGTGTGTACTGGGGAACAGTTAAGAGCATCATCACAGCACCTCCACTGCTTAGCATACACATTTCGTTGTTGCAAATCGTAGTCACTGTATCGCTAAAGATTACGCAGGTTGGCGGCAGTTTCATAGCTCTAAACAGCTTCATTATTCAAAAAGTTCGTTTCTAAACAGAAAAATGATGAAAATCGCTTTTTGCTTACACTGAATATATAACCGAAATGTACTTACTCCGAATGAAATCAAAGATCATCTAGAAACACTTTGAAGTAGTTTGAATTTGGTAGTTGCAAGGTTTAACGGACATTTTTTGAGAGTTATTCAAATTTGGTCACCTCCAAGAATTTCTTTCTGGAGAAGCGTCTGCCTTACTTAGAGCAATGATTGTTTATTAAAGCAGAGTTCTTTCTATCTTGACCTCTTCAAGCGGTGATGTGATGTTATAAATCAAACTCTCGCTGCAGGCGGTGCTCGAACCCGAATTTCACTCTGCCTTTGAGCGTGTGCTTTAAACTGTTTCAATACTGACATCCGTTTTGCCATCACTCTTCCTTATTGCTACTGTTATTTCTTTTATTAGCTTTTGTACTTTCTGTCTCAACTGTGTCTGGATATTTGCATCTCTGTATTGTTTTAATTCAGTTGAAGATAGCCATAGAAAACTTGACATACATTTCACAATGTTTTCGAGACCATTGCGAGTTTGTGCGATTCCAAAAGTGACTTCACAGTGTGGTTCAAACTTCAGAAAAGGCATACGTCTCATGAACTGCTTTGGGAAGAGCAAATTCATAGACTTCTAAGTAGATACGTAACTTGCTCTCACAAGTCAATAGAATTGTAGCCTCGAAAGTCAGTTTGCCAGCTCTTCAAAACGTTTCAGCTCTCCAAAACTCTCCAAGCTCTCCAGCTCTCTCAGCATTTACTGACTTTACATCTTGAATTGCCAAAAGAGCACTGAATTTTGAGAATCACTGTCAATCACGGGTATTGGATTAACTGCTACACGTTTGCATTCCAGTGGTGCGCAGTAGATAGTGTCGTTCAGCTGGTCTAGAATGGATGAGATTATGAAATCCGGGAGGCCGGCGGGAAGGCCCTGTTGATCGAGGAGATCAAACAGCTTAAGAACAGAATTTCCTTTGAATGGTACAATTTTTATGGAAGTTTGGATGAAATGCGTGAGATTATGCGAACTATATTGAAGCCAAAATTCCAGCAAACTTTTTTGCAAACTGAAGTTTTCGGTCAGCTCATAAAAATGAACTCACTGCCTACATTACAGTACGTATGACAAATGCTCTGCTGCATTTGCACTGCTCAAATAGCAATAGCAACGGCCTGAGCTGGTACATTAGGGCATGGAAAAGCCATAGCTACTAGGAAAGAGGAGAAAGAAACGTTGAAGTTCCATGAGCCCACTATGATAAATATCACAGATATTAACCTAATAAATAAAGTCAACAAAGACCTGGTACCTCGAAAAAACAAA
Organism: Parelaphostrongylus tenuis; assembly: GCA_019055375.1. Lineage (NCBI taxonomy): Eukaryota > Metazoa > Nematoda > Chromadorea > Rhabditida > Metastrongylidae > Parelaphostrongylus > Parelaphostrongylus tenuis. Next base: position 4,321 of record JAHQIW010006144.1, read on the forward strand.
CAAAGGTTAGGATCAGTAAAGTAAGCAAATAAGCAGATTTATCGTTAGAAAAAAAATAGAATAAATAATAATGTTTGGTGGTGGCCAAAATTTGCCATTCAATTATCCCATTTTTCGCATTATAATTCTAAAGAATTTGTTCTCTCCATTGCTTAGCTGTTTAGCATTGGGCCACTATTTTTTTGGAATGTTATTTTTTGTATTAGTGCATAGTAATGAATTACCGGAGCTACTAAAATGGTTAAGGCTCACAAACCTATGTTTGAAAATCAAAATCTTTGCGTAAAAAAACAGTACATTTGAATAGAAAAAGCAGTCTTCAATGAATACTCGGTCTTTCTGGAAGTGTTCCACATCCCAATATTGTAGTGTAGGCGTGCAGAGGAACCAGAGACATACATACCGGAACTTTCGTTATGCTTAGCACACTTATCACCTTTGATAAATTCACTTCTCATTGGATTTCTAAGAAATCATCAGTATGTTTTTCATTACTTATCACTCAAAGATGTGCAATCGAAAAAACACTTTTAAGTGCAAGAAATTCTTGTAGTCCTTTCGTTGCCATTCTCTTCACTGATTGTTCATGTGTTGGAAAAGTTTTTACATCGCCTGAGAATTATTCAAGATGAGTACTGCAATACGAGAGCAATTTCTACTAGTGACTCAAATTTTTTTCACATCTGTGATTGGTCATTTGCTGTCTTCATCATATTCAAATTCATATTAAAAAGCCAAAAACGGTACGGGCTTTTTACACAATCTACTATATTGAAAACATACTCTGTGCAGTAAGCACTGATTAGCTCCCACGCGTTCGCGTCCCAGTGGTGCGTAAGTTATGTTATTTGCGAGTTGATTCAAAAGCACGTATCTACGAATCCGGGAGGCGAGCGGCACGGGGTAGCTGTTCACGGACGTCAAACAACTGAAGAACATAGTTTTGTTAGACATTAGGCCGTTCCACGAGTTCTAGTACTAGAAAAAATAAACAGCAAGCTTAATAGCCAGAATAACTAGTATTGCTTTATAAATTAAAATAGCTTTGATTTCGTTCGAGCTGCGCATTTTCTTGCGAACATTCTCGTACACAACTTGCCTGTATTTGCTTTGAGATAGAGCTGTCTTAAGAGCAAAGCCGCTTGTTACATACACACGAATGGCGCATAGAGGAAAGTGCTGGTGAAGGGCGCGCACGATTAATGGAGCTTAGGGCAATGATACGGGTGCAGAGGAGGACGATTTGGAAGTAGTTCGCGAAGGACGGTTTGGACGGTCTGGAAGTAGTTGCCCTCTGGCTGGTAATTTAATCATAATATACCTTTATTTCGACTGCTTTATTAAGACCACGCTCAAATTTCAATATATCCTTTCATTATTTTTTGAACCAACGAGTGCACAACACTCTGTGTTAGGTGAATGTTTCACTTGACATAGAGTGTAAAGCGTACGCCGTCGATAACTCTCTATAAGGAGTGTGGGCTCCCGAGAGAACTGACTATAAAAGATCGACAGACGACCGGTTTCTGCCCGGCAGATGGAGTCTGTAAGGACGAAACAACGTGTCTCGGGCTGTACAAGAGCCGTTACCAGACCACATTACATGTTGGCTCAAATAATGATGAAAGGATCTATTCATACTATCTGAACGTATAAGTCGAAAATCAATATCAAGTAGGCTTTGTTCTCCCGCGGCATTAACATCGCCATGTCCTTGAGAAGTGCCTCAAATGGATCGCGACTCCGACTTTTGACCATGCGTCGCCAAGCAAATTCTGCCAGATAGATGTCGAGGAGAGTGCGGTTCGTCCCACAATGCCGTATGTTGTGTCGTTTGGCTTGATTCCATGTGCTTTCCGATTGTCTGAGTATAGCACCGGTCTCTGGGTCGACGAAGTAGTGACAAGTGGTTGACGCGGAAATGTTCATAATCCATGTCCTCCTTGTTCTGAATCAGATTGTACGCCTTCCAACTGTCCGATATGATGGTCTTCCGGGGCGATGCGGCGATTGATGACCTTCAGAAGCGTCTGAGCCGTGCGATCAGAAACCTTTTCCAAGAACACTTCTCCGGTTTCTCTTCACACTCCACCAAACACCCACTGCTGGGGAAGGGCATGGCCGACGTGGTTCTTGCGCCTAGAGAACAAGGACTCGTCAATTTCCACAGTTAGCGCTTCGTCAGCGAAGACGGTTGATTCGTGCTTGATGACGCTATCCGCGCAATGTCTCTCATGAAGTTGGACCAGTCGACCACGGTCTGTGCGGCGATGCCCAGTGAGGTGTGGCAGAACTCAACGGCAGTCTTCTCGTATGCCCACAAATAGAGGAAGGTGACCGCCACGCGGAACTTCATGTTAGAGTTCTGAAAGAATGTGCCCACCCTGGCCAATGAGGATTCTCTCCGAAGTTTGCCTTCATCTCGTGACCATTGGCGCAAATTCTCGAGTTATCCACCACTCCATAGCCCTGCAGAAAAGCGAGGGCAGTTTCTTCGTCTCGGATTCTGTACATTAAATCCAATAGCAGCGGCTTGTTACTTCTGTTCTCTAGGCGCAAGAACCACGTCGGCCGTGTCCTTCCCCAGCAGTGGGTGTTTGGTGGAGCGTGCAGAGAAACCGATGGCGATGTTCATGTCGCCGGAGAGCAAAGCCTAGTTGATATTGATTTTGACTTACATGACGTTTAAAGATGCGGCAGGGTTCTAGAAAATATCCGAAATATCTCGTATCTTGAGTGTACTTCCAAGTAGGCTTTGTTCTTAGTAAGAATGCAGTGCAGTTCTCAGCCAGACTATACGTATTATTTAACGTTCAGAGAGTCATTAATTATCCATAACATTACGTTTTTGCAATACTGTGCTCTGAACGTTATATAAGGAACACCACTTACTTCAATCCTTCACTCTCATTACTGTCACTATCATTCAATTCTTCTTTCTCCGCTAATCTATTCTCATCAAAATATTCCCAGCAATAAACACTTAGTGAAGAGAAAAGCAATGAGAGGATTGCAGGAACGTTTTGCACTTCTCAAAGGTTTTCCGCCGTCCGTCTTCAAGAAAGGCCAGCTGTAAATGAACCACAATTACTTGTCAAATCGAGTGGTTAGCTCACTATACGAAACTGCTTGATAGTGAATTTCGCTTTCTTTCTTGCCGAGGAAATGAGAGACTCGCATGGTGCTCTTTGAACATAGCCCTTACTGGCAACTTGGATCCCTTGTAATGGGGCCGAGGGAGACACAGCTCAGTGCCGCTACGATCGGCTTTTCCGAGGACATCTAGTTTCTCTTTTCATTTCAAAGGATACTCTATGCCATCAAAGTGCAGGATATTAGCACAACCTGACAACACCCCACCCGAGCCCTGAGTAGTCTTTTTCCATGACTCGTTTCATGAATTCTGCTGTAAAATCGCAGATAATCTTTTCCGACGCACAAAACGATCTGTCGTCAGATAAAAAGGCCTTATATCTATGGTGTGACAGAAGATTAATAAGATTAAAAGGGCATGATCTTTTCTAAATTGAAATTTACTGCCAAGCATGTTGCATGCCAAACATGTTACTTTCTTATTGTTAATCGATATAGTGGTTGATAGGTTTTTTCTTGAAGTTGCATTATTACGACATCGTTTTGTTCAACATTCCATATATGTTTGAAGCGTGTAATTGAGACCGTGGTAATGAAAAACAGGAGGAGCGAAACAGAATTCAGCCTGCGCCAGGAGAAAATTCATCGCCTTAAATGAATTGACGCTCATCACATGCGCTATTCTCACTAAACATTTCTCGCATTTTACTTCCCCATTGCTGATTTCCTCATGTTTCAAAGTAAAGTGTCAACACGATCCTCGATCAATCGCATATGGATCCACGAGCCAGAAAATTCGATATCAAATGATCACTAAGGCTCTTATCAAAAGTTCTTGTTCACGAAGGTGATCGGATTTCTATCCCGTGCCGTCTAATGGGAAAATACCCGAAAAAATATTTTTTTTCAATAAACGTCATGTGTAATGCCAATATGCAGTAAATAATTCTTGGCCAAAGAAAAAATGAAGGGAAAACCGTTTGAAAATTTCGCTAGATTGGCTCTAAAGCGCAGAAAAACCTATTGAGCAAAGAGTTAACTGTTTTTAAACTAATATTCAGAACTCAGTGTAGTAATGTGGACGATAAAGGTGGTTGGTCTTTAGCAACATTCAAGAAATTACCGAGGTACTTATTCAACTTATGAAGATTGCAAAGCACCGTTCATCCTTTTGATTTACCAGGCGCTAACAAATTTTGGACAGAAGGTCCGTTTTGAAAAGGCCCTATCATTTAATGAAGCTGGAGGAAGATCATCTCACTGTTGGCTGAAAACTATGAGATTACCGGAGAAATGATGATGATCAAATGAGCATTCATTGATGTGGAACAACTTTCAGCCATTAGCAAGAATTATTATTGTTTTGCAGTACTCATTATCACTCATTATAAACATATCTCAACAGATATAGGATTCTTAACGTATAATCAGTTAGTTAAGAGAAAGACAATGAGAGGATTGCTTTGTCTTGTACTTATGAATGATTCCCACCTTATATCTTTGAAATAAAGGTAATACATTAACTAGTCAATTCGATTGACTGTTCCACTAAACAAAACTGCTTTATTACCATTTTTCTTATGTTTTCGTGCTGAGAATGTGACAGACTCACACAGCGTTCTATAAACATTCCCTTTATTGCAAACTCGAAATGTTCGGAGAAGTGGCAGCGATGGCACAGTTTAGTGGCAACTACGAACGACTTCTTTTGAAAACACCTAGATTCTCCATTTAGTTCACTGGGCTCTTGCTATCATCACAATGCAGAATATTACTGTTGTCTAACAACAATGCACAGCCTGACGTAATTTTTTCCACACACAATTTTTGGATGATGTTGTGAAGCCTTGCAAGTATAGTTTCAAACTGTGAAAACATTTTGTTGTCAGAAAAAAAGTGATGGTTGCTGAAATAAAGTTTGCTATGATGATAATGCAAGGCGAAAGTTGTGCTTTGTCAATCGATATAGTGGTTGCCAAATATTCTTATGAAAGTGCATTTTTAACGACAGCATTATGTTCCGAATTTCCATATTTGTATGAAAATTGCAATTTAAAACCGCAGCAATAAAATTAGAATAGGCGTAACAGAATTTAGCTGGTACCTGTAGAGACATCAGCGCATTCGATGTTACATCGCTATCACATATTTTGTTCTAATTCGATATTCCCAAACATTACTTCCCATATGCTGATTCTGCGCACTCGGGGTTGAAGTGCCCACGACGCCATTATTTACCGTAACGAAAAAAATGATACAAAAGCTTTCCTGTCTCAAGCGGTTCAGGAGATGCGTGAGAGTACTGAAAAAGTCCAAGTTCTATATTGCTGTAGTATGAGACCACAAGCAAACAAGTGCTTAGTGAAAAATTTTTACTCATTTCTCAGTCTCAAAAAAGAATTCTTAATTATTCTGCTAAGAAGGAATACTTTAACCTTCCTCAGAAGTGATTTTGTTAGAGATTATCAGTCCGGTAAACATGACAAAAGCTTTCGGCGCGTCCGTTTCTGATTCCTCTGCTCGCCTTCACAACAGTGTTGGGATGTGGAACACTTCCAGGAGGCCCAAGTATTCATTTGAGAATTGTTTTTTATTTCCTGAATTTTTTCTTCTAAATTAAAAATTTCTTCTAAACATTAATTCATGAATCTTAACTACACTTATAACTTTAGTACTCCAACTGTATAAGCACTGGCAAGGACAAATGTTATCGAATTTATAGTGTCAGCAATATGTTAATGAATGGCGAAATTTAGTCTCCATTAGCCAATACTAAATTATGCCTATCTTTATTATCCTAGGTTGTTTGTTAATTAGAGGTAAACAGACTTTTCTTGACTTTTATCTATTCAGCCGAACAGCTAAATTTTAGCTACAATGAGCTTAAGGACCTCAACGTTACTGGCTTTCTTTGCCGGTAGCTATGGTTTACTCAGAGTCGCCTACTGCGGCTCAAGTGGCTGGAATTTCGAGAAGTGCAGATACAGCCAGAGGGCTTGTCATGCGTAGTGTGATGCAAGCAGTGAGTTCGTTTTTATGCGTTGACCTAAACTTCAATTCAAAAAAATGTGAGCAATTTGGATTCGATACGATCACCATGCCTTTACGTGACTTCATCCAGTATAAATCCTGCTATTAGGCGTTAGCTCTGCTTTTCAAGGTGTTTGATGTTCTCGAGCAGCAGGGCCGTGCTGCCGGCCTCCCAGACTTCATAATTGTATCCATTTTGAATCAGCTCACAGTCAACATAAACTACACACCAACTGGAGTGCAAACGCGTGTAGTTAATCCAATGGCCAACGTTATGAGTAAGTTTTATAGAGTTAACGTTTGTTATGCATATTGAAGGTGTAAAGTCAGTGAATATTCGTACACCAAGAAACATTTGGAATTTTCAGATCTTCGTTTTGCGCGAAAGTATTGATTAGACATGCTGCCTACTAGAACGCTATTTAACTATACTTAATCTGATTCACATGAGATTTGATGAAAATGTTAACGGCATATTTACAGCCATGGGAATGAAGCCGACTTGCGTAATTTTTAGCAACACAGTGACTGCAATATGCAACGAGAATGATATGTGTATGTTAAGCGGGGCACGCATGTTGGTCGAAAGTATTCCTGCCCAGCACTTGTCAATTTCAGGAACTCTCTCGGTTTGAACTTTATTTCATTTTGCAGAACATTTCGGAAAGAAAAAGAAAATTCTTCAGACTTCAAACATCGTCATGGCGAATTGGTCAAGAGACATGTGGCAAAGCGTGGTGAACAGAGTGGTTCGAGCTTTGGCACCGGATCCGTTTGGGTCGCACTTTTCTCAGCAGTAGCCACCGTCTCATAAAACATTAGCCGTGGCGTGCTTCAATTATACAACACACTTGTTTAATTTGTGAAATGCTGTTGTGTGAAGGCAATAAATAGATAACGAAGATTATGATCAATAATTATGTCAAAACCAGCTTTCCCTCAGCATCGACATGTTTGATCGATCTTATATTCTTCATTGATTAAGTCAATGATACCAAGTTTGTGCAAAAACTTCAATTCGGTTAACGTTGCGACGTCTTCATCTTCTTCATGTTACATAACCAACCAATGTGTTCTAGTGTCAAAATGGAACTTTTGATGCTCCTTTAAATTATTCAAGTTTCGGGCGGAAAAAGTGTGACGAATGAAACCTTCACGCTCACAGTCAAAATATTGTCTCTTATTATGGAAAGCTGCATGAAAAATGTAAGGAGTAGAATATGACAAGTTTTGAGCCGATAGGTCTAGTGCTATATAGGCGTCTATTTCGTCCTATTGGGACTCATCAGTAGCACCCTACCTCGGTTCCGTCGATCCTTTGAGTTAAATAATCCTCTAAAGGAATCGACGCCGAGTAAAAACTAAGCACCCAAAGTCGAATGATGGTATTACCTGACTTTGTGGTGACCGGCAGTCGAGCTTGCGGCTTTCAAAATGAAATATACTTCTGCTATCGACTGCTTTTTTACAGACCCGCTCAAAACAATTTAATCTGAGAAACAATTTAATCAAAGTCAGGTAATACCATCATTCGGCTTTGGGTGCTTAGTGTTTTTTTGGTGTTTTTTCTGATGAGTCCAATAGGACGAAATAGGCGCCTATATAGCACTAGACCTTATCGGCTCAAAACATGTCATATCCTTATCAGATTAAATTGTTTTGAGCGGGTCTGTAAAAAAGCAGTCGATAGCAGAAGTAAGGATTAGAATGACAATCGATCTGGAGTATGCCTTTTGACCATCACTGCTCTGAAAATTTTTCAAAAATCCAAGCAGAAATGTGCCGACGCGAAAGCATTTTCCTGTCTGGTGGCATACAGGCAGCTGAGTAAGGCTGCGAAAGGTTCCTTTCCATTTTCCTATCTCTAACATAGCATTAGATAAAAATTGTCCTCTGCATGCTAAGAAATAATGGAGAAGAATTCAAGCCCTCATGATTGAAATTCTCGTCATTCTCCATTCAACCGCCTTTTATAAACCTCGCTCAAAAACAGTGATAGCCAGATCTTCATATAGTATGTTTTGAGCCGCTATGTCTGTGTGCTAGACGGGTACTGTTTCGTCTCCGAAAACTCTTCAGTAGCATAGTCCCTCGGTTCAGCCGATCCCGTGAGTCTATACTCCTCTACAAAGGGTTCGATGCAAAATAATAAATCACCACTAATCAGGTGACAGTACCCCCTGACATTACAGAGACTAGCAATCGAGCTTTTGGCTTCTAAAACGAATCATACCTCTCCATCGCTTTTTCATAGACCATCTGCCAATTTTTATATACCACATGATTTAATCTAGCAGCCTCAAGCTCGACTGCTGATCACTACAATGTCAGGGAATTCCTTCGCCTGACTTTCGGTGATTTATTAATCGGCATCAATTTCTTTACAGGAGTATAACCTCAGGAGATCGGCTGAACCGAGGGGCTGTGCTACTGAAGAGTCTTGAGGACGAAACAGGCGTCTGTCTAGCACGTAGACCTAACGGCTCAAAACATGCTATATCAGTATCGGGTTATCATTCCCGCCACTTCTAAAAAAGGATCAAAACTTACACTTAGTGTCGCAATGAGTATAAGCGATGAAAGTGAGAAACAGGGTAGTCTAGGAATTTAGGTTTTTTCTTGATAAGCAGATGTGAGGCTGTTATAGATCGTTTTTGTTAGATGCAATATTACAGCGCTCTGATACTTATAAAAGCAGAAGTTTTGGCGAGTTTTGCCTCATTAGAGAGATGTGGTTGTTCTTAATCTTTCAAATGATTTTTGAAGACAAGCCCTTCATAGTCTTGCATAGGTAAGAATGTGACGCCACTCAACATTCTCAAAAGTACTCTATTGAAAATGAAAAGTTATAACTGCATCACGAGTGGTTTATTAAGATCAAGCTCAAATTTCAATAGATCTCTTCATTTTTATTTGAGCCAAAATGTCATGTGTTTTGGCAAAGGGCTCCTGTACAGCCCGATACACGTATTTCGACCTTATAGTCTCGTCAGTCGAGCAGAACACGTCGTCTTTTAGTCTTTTACAAAAAGTTATACACAAGCACACAATATGCATTGTTAAGAAAGGTTGGACGGACGCGCCTTATATTAGTAATTTCATTCCACATCTTTTGTAGTATTGAGACGTCGAGTCAGTGGTTAAAATAATCAAAAGATGGCTCTTTCTCCTGCCGGCAGCTCTTTTATAGACCCGCCTGGAGCAGTATAATTTGTAAAGGATATAACATGTATTGAACCGCTAGGCCTAGTGCTATACATTCGCCTTTCGTCCTATTGGGACTCATTAGTGGCACCTCCCTCGGTTCGTTCAGCCGATCCCCTGAGGCTAAATAAAAAAGGGAAGGATATGGTTCAATTTAAAGACCACCAGCTTGACTACCGGTCACCACATGTCGGGTAATTCCATCATCTGACTTCGGGTGATTTATTACTCAGAGTCGATTCTTCTATAAAGGATTATTTAGCCTCAGTGGGTCGCCTGAGCTGAGAGAGGGTGCCACTGATAAGTTGCAATAGAACGAAAACAGGTACCTGTATAGCACTAGACTTAACGGCTCTAAACATGTTGTCATCATCGAATGCTTGCTAAAAATTCCTGACCACAGGAGACTTTCATTCACACATTATTTAAGTCTTCTTGCTGCACAGTGTTGCTGTTAACACTTCAAACGACAACGATCCTAAATGTGAGAGATAGTCGGAAAGCTTGAAATCTATGTTTCGTTTCAAAGTACAGCGCTAAGATTTTCAGAACGGAAAAGTAGTTGATTCTGAAGTACCCGAGAATGTTGAGTAGTTTACAAAGCTTAGCACGTCAGGCGAAAGTCGAACTCGTGTCTCTCCATTTTCACAAGACACATGCTAACCACTGACTTCCTCTTCCGACTGTTATTTTCCTGCGATTCTCAAAACTCTTCAGTTTGCAGTTGTAAAATCATCATATCGCTTTAGTGGCAAGAAAAGAGAAGTCTGTGGAATTCAGCAGTCCAATGTTGTTTGCGAAGTCTTGATGGAGTCCTATCTTCCTCAGGTAATACGAAAAACGTGTTTAGTTTAACTTTGATAATTCGACCTTTCTGGTGCCGCAGTGACAGAAATATCGACTGTCGATAGTTATGGAAATATTCTAATACTGATCAATTTCTTGACACCTGGGCACTACTTGTCCAAATTATGCTAGCAGAAATCTTTCCGCTACTTCTCATCGTTTATCTACGAAATTGTATCGTCAGAACCCAAAATTACCAGATAATTTCCATATTTCCATCTTCACGCGCTGTCACGAACTGCTTCCACTTCCGCGGCGCGTTGCACGGTCCATATAAAAGGCCGCGTGGTTGTCAAGGTGTCAAAGGCTTATCAAAACGATGGTGATGTCACACCATTGACGAAAATATTGCAACCTGAAAGTGTCGCATTATTTTAGTTTCGACGAGAAAAACCACATTCTTCCGTTTAGAAGATAGCTCCCAGCTGTTATTGAAATTTTTCATGCTTTCATATGTCGTTCAATAAGACGAAAAATTTTGATTCCAATGCTAAAATTGGTTTCTAAACGCGCCATCTTATTTTTGTTCTGCTAACGAAAAGAAAGTTACGTTTTGCTTTTGTGGTGTGTTATTTCACTTACACAGCAAAGATTTCGGTATTACAATGAAAAGTTTTGAATATAGGAGAACTTTGTTATAAAGAATAAACTATTACTAAGGAGACTCATATAAACACATTTTAGAGCAGATATCACGCAGTTTGAAAATCGTCCTCTGTCATTACGAATGGTGTGGAGTGCAGTCAAATGTTGTGGGATACGACTGCTTTTCTTTGGTTTTTCAGGAGAAAAGTTTTCCGCTGAATCACTAAAGTCATTCAATTGCTAGAGGAATACTATATCAATAGTGCATTTCGTTTGTAAACAACGTTCTCGTAATGAGAAAAGAATAGCGTCCTGCTTTCTCAGTGGGTCTTTTCTGACTTCACATTGGACTGATTTGGTCTTACCTATTGATCTGTGACGATGTGCAAAAGCTATGCGTTGCGCGGGAATCGAGCTCGCATCTCAGTCTACCCGGGAGCGGGCGCTGTAACCCGTGCACTACCGACGCCTGTTTTGGACGCCGCTCTTTCTACGCCACAACGCATCCCTCTGTCAGCATCCGGCCATCAACGGCTCGGCACAAATAGCCTTTATCGACATCAAACCCAGTCACGCTGGCGAATATTGGGTAGTAAATGATCAAATAAGATTCTTTTCGAAAGCTTTTAGTGATATTGTGATGTTATAGATATATTCGTAGCGCAGAAAGAGTGGTGCCAAAGCGGGCGTCAGTAGTGGGCGGATTAGAGCACATTCTCCAGATCAGGGTGTGATGCGGGTTCGAGATTCTCCTGGCTCGAAGGTTTTGCACATCACTCTACATCACTGGGCATATCTATAACATCATATCACCGCTAAAAGCGATAACATAAAAAAGACTTGTATTTGATCATCCAATACCTAATATTTGTCAGCGTGATTGAATTCATTTTCGATACCGGCTAAGTGGACCAAACCGTTGATGGCTGGTTTCTGACAGATATATGCGTTGTAGCGTAGAAAAGGTGGTCGCGAAGCGGGCGTCACTAGTGCAACAGGTTAGAGCACGTTTGCACATCGCTTTACATTAGTGGGTATATTTATAGCATCATACCACCACTGAAAGCCAAAAAACTTTGTATCTGGCCTCACATAGAAAAATTTTGTGCCAAAAAAAATCATTGATTGTCGCTTTTTCATTACGAAAACCACGGTAATGTGGAACTAACTTTTTCCACATTTCTTTGAATGCTGTATAACTGCTATTTTTAAAAGTATTTTGAACTATCTAATATTTGGAAAAATCTTATTAGACGGAACCTTAATATATCACGAGTAGCCTGGCAGAGTTTATACTCTCAACTCTCAAGACACTTTTCAGGAAAGATGTAAACTTTGACTTTAACGCACTGTTTTTTTATAGAATAATCACCAACGGTACTGAGATTCTAGAACATCAGCTTTGTTTTTCCCCTACTTGGCAGTTACACCGGTGAAAAATAGGCGTTGCTTTCAAGAAAGTCGGCCTCCAATCTCCGTCGTCATGGACAACAAGCTTTCTCCATGACGCACCGTGAGAGTGTCCGTTTTGTCCTTTACCAGATACGTATCGTTGGCCTGAAATTTGATCCTTTTATCGGTCTTCTCACCGTCCGGAGTCAAAGACAGAAGTACCCAGTGTGAAGGGTACCAAGGATGCAAAATCCTTGCTGAATCAGCTGGTTTTCTTCCTAGGTCCCCAAGTCAGCTTAGCCAGATGCTTCTAGGTCGTCAACACATTAGAGCAGTCGCCGGTTCTTGTGGATTAGAAGGAGCTCACCACCTTGCGATTAGTAGCTACCAAGCGGTCACTCCTGGTACAGTTTACTCTTAACTCACTTCTGAGTGGAAACTTCGGTCTTGTTTTCAGCTTGGAGACGTGAATTGAAGCGTGAAATTTTTTTGTGTTATTATTGGTAATTCAATGCGGTATTGTAAAATATGAAGGCCGCCATCTTGGTCAGATTAGAAAAAGTCATAGGGTGTTAATTGTTGCTCTTCGTGATTTCCACACTTCCATGGAGTGTAAAAAGGTAATGAACTAACACATCTGGTCGAGTCTGAAAGTTTCTGGAAAAACCGGCCGATGCTTACAGTTCTATTTAGAAAATTGCTGAGCTACCTAGCTAACTTTAACGAATGTTCAGTGATATCATAAAGCGTCTAATGATTCCAAAGCGCCGTCTATTCTAAATTATGCCATGAGTGGGAAAAAATTTTGAAGTTTCGAAAGAATCTTACTCCATATAGAACGGAATGAAAGATCACATTCATCGCCTAATGACGCTGTTTTCCATGGTGGTGGAATTGTACTGCAAAAACTTTATTAAGCAATTATGGGTTCTTTTACGTTTGGTAGCGCAGATTTTCCGGCCTATCCTCTATGCTGTACAACAAATTTTCATATAGAGTGCTGTAGTCACTTGAAAGCTTTACTCTTAAGCTAGCTCTGTAATTGGACGGTTTTTGGAAAGACCTTTTATAAACGCTAATTCACACTGGCCGCGCAATTCAACTATCACTTCGTTGAAAATACGAAAAGCACATGAACGTGTAGAGAAAGCCTTCTAGTATCAGAGTCATAAGTTTGATTCAGGGTTTTTTCCAAAGCAGAGAAACAATTCTTAGTCAAATACACCTTACTTAGGAGCTATTGCTCGATGTTCCACGTCGACACCACACTGCTCCTCCGCCTACAACCCACTGACCGTGAATTAGCCAAAGAACACTTGCTTGCGCCTGTGAATCATCTTATTTTCCATTATTTGTTGCAAACAGCAATCTTCTTAGAATCTAGGCACTGCGTTGGAATCTGTAAATTTTATGCTATCGAATGATTACTAATAGTTCAAAGATAGTTCTTGGGCTGCGAGAAATAATAGTGTGTGGCACGTCAAATTGTTCGAATTTTTCAGCGTTTTCAAGGAATCTTTTTAGAGAAGCTGCCACGTATGGCACTAGCTTGAGCTATAAGCTTTCGTATAATTACTAGCTCCCTTTATGAGAGCTTCTTACCCAGCGTAGGGGATAAGCTTGGAAATCTGTGCTACCAAACGAAAAAGTACCGAATTTTGTCTTTTACAGAATTCAAAAAAGCTCTTAAAAATTCTGAGGATCTATTACGTAGAAAAGCTGCTGCACGGATTCGCTTCTTTATCACCGGAGAGAAGTAATAAATAGCCGACAAATAATTACTGATGCAAAAGACTTCAAGCTTTAGTAGGAAATGCTTTTGTTTCCAATACTCCCTTTCATATTTCTCAGCTGTACAATTACACCAGACTCAAACAGTACGTGAAGAGAATGGCAACGAAAAGATGACAAGAATATCTTGCAATTGTAAATGAGTTTCTACTATACCTCTTCAAGATGATAAGATTACAATTGCTTGCCAAATCGAATAATTGCTCACTATACAAAACTATTAATTGAAGTTTTGTTATTTCTTTTTGTGGAAAAGTTTCCAGACTCACGCCGCTCTCAACCAACATTTTTTATTAGTACTTGGAATGTTGGAAAAGGTGTCAATGAAGCCACAGCTGATGTTGCTGCGTTGTCTTCTCCAAAGACAACTAGTTTCTCCATTTAATCAACTGCACTCTCGTCACCATCAAAGTATAGGATATTAGTGAGGCCTGACAACACTTCACACCCTGATGTGGTGGTAAAACCTACAGATAATTTTCTTCGAATGTGAAAAGAATTTGTCGCCAAAGAAAAAGCCTTGCATCTGCAATGCGCTGAAGGAAAAAAAGGAATTCAAAGCTGTGTGATCCTTGCTGGATCCAAATTTTTATCAGAAATATTACAGAACAAGAGTTCTGCGTCCTTTTTGTCAATCAATAAGTGACTGGCGGATTTTCTCTTGAAATTACATTTTTTCACGACAGCATTTGTTCTAAATTTCCATATTCGTCTGTAAACTGCAATTTATGATTATAACAATAAAAATTATGATGGCGGAAAAGAATTCAGCTTGTGCCAGTAGAGAAATCAGCGCATTTGATGGTCTATCACTATCGCATGCTCTATTTTCAATCAACATTTTCCATATGCTACTTTCTATTTGCTGATTTCCACGTTTCCATAAGCACCGGAAAAGAGCAGTTTTCAGCGCCTTCCTATCGTTTTTGAAAACACGATTTGAAATTTTTGCCTGATAGCTGTTATTGGTGCCTAAAACTACTGGAAACTTGAAAAACGTTCGCACTGCGAATGTCATACAATCACAAGTAAATTAATACTTAGGAAAAGTTATCACTGATTTTTCAGTGACTCAAAAAACTAGAATTTCTCCTTAGTCGGTTCTGCCAACAGGTGGTGCTTTAAATTTTTCTCAATGTAATTCTGTTGAGGGCGACCAGTCTAGTAAACATGGCGAATGTTCCGTGCGTCTGCTTCTGATTCTTCTGCTCACCTTAACTGCAGTGTTGGGATGTGGAACACTTCCAGGAGGACCAAGTATTTATTCGAAATTTATTTGATTATTATTCAAGAGCTGTTATACACAGAAATACAAAGAGCAACATTCCTGTATAAGCCCTGAGAATGCTATAGCCGTCTTTTTGAGGTTTGATTAGGAATTCAACCGTGACAATAGTTCGCCCAACACTTGTTTGGGCGGTGATTTCGCCATCATTCGTGTCGTTTTCGGCCACTCGCCTCTATCACGAAGGTAGAGGGACCAGAACAGTAAGCTCTCGTCAAGTGAAGCAATCATTGATGGAGTACCTACAATCATATCTTTGTGGCTGGTATGGGCAATATACTTTCTGCAAATACGTTCATTCAATGGTCATTTCACTTGACGGGACCGTACTGTTCTTCGTCGCCCCCTTTCTATTATAAAGGGCGAGTGGCCGAAAAAAGGCACTGATGATGGCGAAACTGCCGAAACACGCGTGTTTTCCGAACTGTTGCCACGGATGAATTAACCAAACATCGAAAGACGAATAAAGCATTTTCAAAGACTATATATGAGCGTTTCAACGAGATACCTGAAAAATAACCCATTAAACAAGCAACCACAAGCTGGATTAATAGTTTGACTCAATGCTAAACGCTGCGAGAACATTTTGATCAAACGTATAGCGCTAGCGATAAATTTATTGGATGCAAGATCTATTCACCATTAGCCAATACTGATTATCTCTTGTTTTTTTCGGTTAGGTCACATATTCATTTGCCCAGCTTCACCAAACCTAAGGTTTGATTGTTCATATACGAGGGTTGATACACCTTTCCTGATCTCAATTCTTTCAGTCTAACAACAGTAAAATTTACCTACAGTTAGCTCAAGGACATTCACTGCTAGCGGCTTCTCTTTGCCGACGGGTATGGTTTACTCAAAGTCAGGTACTGCAGCTGACGTCGCTGGAATGTCGAGAAGTGCAGATGGAGCCAAGGCATTTGTCATGCGCATTGTAATGGAAAGCAGTGAGTTTGTCTTTATGCGTTGACCTGAAACTTTAATTCGAGATAGATGGCAGGCAATTCGGCTTAGGTACGGTTAGCACGGCTTTATTCAACTCCATTTTAGAACACCATATAACTTCAACTAATCAACGAAAAAATTTGACCTTAAGGTATATGATGTTCTCGAACAACAGGGTCGTGCCGCCGGTCTCCCGGATTTCATAATCACAACCATTTTGAACCAGCTCACAGTCAACATAACCTACACACCACTGGAATGCAAACGCGTGAAAGCTAATCCAACGGCCCCTGTAGTAAGTAAGTTTTCTCTTTCGGCAGATTCAGGTTCCAAAGTCAGTGAATCAGTGGACATATAGAAAACGTCTTAAGTGGTCTGAGTTTCTGGTAGTTTTGCTTAGCTATTGAAGGAATACTGATTTTTGAGCATACAATCTCGTTGACTTGTGCGCACACGATGACGCTTCACTTGCAAAAAAGAATTTTGTAACGTTTCTCTTCGCTAGATCATTTATGACAATCGCTTTGCTTCACACGTTTTGTGGATTCAAAACCTCATCATAAACTTTGTCAGACTTCTCTAAACCCACAGATTTTAAGACTTTCAAGTTATTCAGATTTTCTATGTCTAAATTTGATTACATTAAGACAATACACAGATGGGAACATACAAGTGTTTAGACACAGAGCACAAAATCACTGATATAAGAAATAATGACAGTTTTTCTGCCGTGAGCACATATTCTCCTTATGCAAAATGTTTTGAACTTGACCAGATTTGCAATATTTGCGAGAAAATATTCTTCAAACTGTCTAAAGAAAATTTCAAACCTTTTCACAAAACATTTTTGAAATTCTCTTTGATTCATTGGAATGGTCCCATACACATTCTTGATTCATCACATGCAGAAATCACTCCTCTGCGTTTTAGGGTTTCAATTTCTGTTAATCAAGTTGTTTGCAGCTGAGCGAATGAAGCAAACTTGCGTAGTCTTCGGCAATACAGTGACTGCATTATGCAACGCCGATAGGTGTATGCTAAGCGGTGGCGCTGCAGGCATGATGCTTGAGGCTATACCCTCTCATACTACTCATTTTCAGGAACTCTTTCGGTTTGTATTTCATTTCTTTGTTGCATTCGGTTAGCGCGGAACAAATGAAAAATTGATTCCTTTCGCTGGACAAGAACCTATGGAAGTGTTAGTAATCATTCGTAAACTTAGATCTCCGGCTAGCTCGTTACGTGGCCGGTTCTTCAAAACATCCTTCTAAAACCCCGTCAAATTTAAAGTAAAATTATGTTTTGAATCGGCCTCTCAATTGGCCGCTCATGTCGTCTGTTACTTCGCTTGAAAAAATGCAGTCGAATGTGTAGAGAAAATCTGTTAGTACTAGAATCAGACGTTCAATCTGTAGCTTCTTCCAAAGCGGAGAAATCTGATTGGGTAACAAATTCACTTCCTATGGTCCGCAGAAGGGCCAATCGATGGAAGGAAGTGTTGAAACTTGCCGCATCGGCCCTAGCCCCTCCATCCCTACCCCTTCCCCTTCCCCCTCCCCCCCCCCCTCCTCCCCTAGAATAGCCAAAACCCTCATGTCGCGTATGTTCCAGCTTTATTTCCCTACTGCACTTCAGAAAAGCGGTCTTTCCAGAAAATAAGCACAACGTTGAAATTTTCAAATATCACGCTATTTAATGATTGCTAACATACTAGAAAGAAAGCTCTGTCTTGCGAGAAAAACAAGTGTGTGAAACACAAAAGTCCTCCGTTTGTTTAAGCGTTACTATCAAGACCTTTTTGAAAAACCGACAGGTACCACGCTAGCCAGAGATTTGAGATTTTGAATGAACGTCAACACTCTCATGAAAATTTCTTGTACAGGCAGTGGGGTCGCATATGAATCTGTTCCCTTTTATTTCAAAAGGAATTTTTTATTTACGCAACTTTAACTTCAAAAGGAAGAATAATCTGTGCAGACCTCCAACATCATCATGGCTAACTGGTCGAGAGATATGTGGCAAAGCGTGGTGAACAGAGTGGCTCGAGTCTTGGCATCAGGTCCACTTGGATCGCAGTTCTTCTCGGCGGTAGCCACCGTCTCATAAGAAGAAAATTTCCCATGGAGTGCATGTACAGCCCAATTATGTGATTTTTCCGAAACGTTGCCTTACTAGAACAATGAATTGCTTGATGAAAAATATGTGCAATAATTCGTCAAAATCAACTCCCCTTTGTTTCGCATTTCCTGTGAATCTTATATTCTTTGCTGCCTGAGCCCACAGCTCATGATATAAAGAGTTTTGATAATTGTTCTGGAGCCAACATGCTGCGTGATCTTTTATGGAGAACCCGTAGAGCCCAACACACACGTGTTTCGCTCTCGACAGTCTCGTTATTTGAGCAGAAGCCATTTAGTTGCTTTCGAGTCTTCGAATTGATCACTGAACGGAAAACGCTTGTAGTCTTACATAGGTGAGATTTAACGTCCCTCAACAATCTGGAAAGTCTCTGTTGAGATGGAGGGCATGCACAGGCATGCGATATTTATCGGTAGGGAAAGATGGATGCGCACGCCACTTAATAAGATTCCTTCTACTTTTTTTGTAGTGGCATGACGTCAAGTGATGAATCAAAATAACAAACAAAATGATTCTTATAAAATTCTCTTGACCGTTAGTGACTTTTCACTAGCACTTTATTTATTCGAGTCATCTTTGTTGTAATATGTTTGTCAATACTTTGAAAGCGGCAAAAAATCCGTAAATGTAGGAAAAAATTCGAAGTGTAGGGACAGATGTAGTAAAGCCCAGATTTCTTGTTTTATTTTGGAATATCGAGTACGACCTTGGAATACAGAAATGTAGATGATTCACAAGGTTACACAGGAAAACAGTGATTTCGCAAAACTTCTTACCTCAGGCAGGAGAGAAACCTGTGTCTCTCTTTCTGTAGGACGTGTGCTAACCACCGCACTACTGCGATCTCTCTCGGTGCTCTTATTCTTTTTCTGATTTTTCAGAACTCTTGAATATCTAGTCGTTACATATAAATTATGCTACTGAAGCTGTAAAAAAGTGTTCCTTTAGACTCTTGAGTACTTTTTGCAATGTAGAAGTGAACCACTATGGCTCATCTCTTGCCAGTAAAATCAAAAACATGTCCAGTAATTTTTTGTGTTGAGCAGTTCGGAAGTGTTAATAATAGTATTTATTGAATATTAGTGATGCAACAACAATACAGTGCAATAATGTAGCATAAATTATACAATAATCGTAGTGGCTTTCGTTTCCACGAGGCTCTCATACTTCTCAAGTATTCAATGATTATTTGAAAGACCTAAAACATCTATGCGGTCAATGTTTTGAAATCAGGTTTCCTACTATGCAATCCAAAATTCGTTTCTTACGTTTCCGTTATGGACGTTTTTGAGTGATGAATTTGCGGATTAATCTAACCTTTCCAGGCCCTGAAGAAGAAGAGTCTCGCCGAAACGTAAGCAACCACAATTATTGTATTATTTATGCTGCACTATAACACTGTATTGTTGTATTGCATCACTAATATTCAATAAACAATATTAATAACATTGCCGAACTGCTTAATAGAAAAGAATACTGGACATGTTTTGATATTACCGGCAAAAGATAAGCCATAGCCGTCCATTTCTACATTGCAAAAAGTGCTCAAGAGTCCGTTAGAATCCTGCGCGGCACGCGGCGCAGTCGCTCATTGAGCGGCGGAGGCTACAATCTACATTGTGATCGTTTTCTAATGAAGTGTGGATTTTTACGTCACTAAAGCGATTTTCGTCGCGATTAAATGGTAAAATATGGTGGTAGAGACATTGATGAAGCTGCCTGTGCCAGAAACAACGGTGATGCTTTCTCCTGAAATCTCGAGTCTCGAGGGAAGCGGCAGATACTCATTAAACGAACTCTGTTGGCAAAGCGCTAGCTTTTTTCATTAGTCGAAAGTAAAATGAAAGTCATTTCACATATACTTAAGCGTAATTGAGTGGTGATCAAAAAATGAGTGTCATCTCACGAAGCAAGCTTAGTGAGGGAATAGGCATTTTTCAAGCTGTGGAATGCCTACAAAAATATGGATAAAAAAGGACAGCTGAAAATATGTTCCATTTCAGAATAATGTGCTTTTACCGTTGAAACGTAGAAAGCTTTGGACACATGGGCAATCTCTTAACTATAAAACTTCTTATAGAAGTTTCTTCCTCTAAGTTTTATCATTTGATCACGACAATATACTTTCAGTACCTCAGATAATCAAACAATTCCCGTATCTCCATTGCAAGACGTTATAATAAAAACTCCCGATGCGCTGCGTCTCCGCACACGCGACGTGCGGTATGAGCTAATAACTACTCAGATCGTAGTCAACGTTTTAACACCTCAGAAGTGTTTAACAAAAAAAAACTACTTATCTATTCCAACTAAGCCGGGGTTTATAGATCAGTCGGTGTCGGAAAAAATATGTTCGTATTGACTATCAGTGGTTAAGGTTTATTAGCATTGCAGTGATAAGATCGATAAATATCTAAGTTTACAGAGACTTACAATATCGACCGAACCCGACCCGAGATCTGACGAGACAATTTGCTGGGATACGGCAAGTTGCCATTGATGTGGTTTCCCACCCATTTTTCAGTTTTGACATCTTTCAGAGTTGATAAGCATTCTTTCTATGATATTTATGAATTGTTCGCACTTGTAAACGATTCTATTAGCTATTGTTGTCATGTATAGCATCCAAGAGTAGTATTTAGAACTTATAGAAGTACGGTAGTTTTCAGTGGTGCAATAGGCTGCGTTTTTGTTTTCCCTTAACCCCTTCCACAGTCTCTAACACTTTTTAATGATTTTTTGCTACGTTGTCCTTATTTATAAGATTATTAGTAATCATTCGATAACGTAAGTTTTACTGATTCCAACGATATGGTTAAATTCTGGAAAGACCATTTCGCTGCAGTGTAGCAGGAAAGCAAGATCGAGTTCTAAGTAATCGTAAAGTTTGTTTACCGTCAACCTACGGGCTGGGGCGGGGCTATCGGATCGATGCCCTGACACGTTTAGCATGTGGAATGTATGCTGTCTCCACTGTTAGTTTTTCTCCGCTTTGGAAGAAACTCCGGATAAAACGATTGACGCAGAGACTTTTTAGATTTTCTCTACACGTTCCTATGCTTTTCAAGCTTCCAACGAATCATACGCTTGAGTAAATGAAAGCGGGAGGGGAATAAGAAACATAATTTCATATGAATTCTAAAGCGGTATAGAATAGTGTTTCGAAAAAAGCGGTCAAGTGCGGCTCTAACAAGATATTTAGGCTTTCAGATGATTACTAAAACTCCATGAAAGTTCTTCTTAAGCGAATGAGGTCAAATATTCATTCATCACCGTTTATCATATAAGTATCAAACTCTTTCTCGTGTTTTCTTCGCTGTTCTTCTTAACATTTCGTGGTTGATTTGTATCGTCTTCGTTACTCTTCTACGTTGACGTATAGTTCCGGTGATGACGTGTTCTTCAATACTAACGTCTGAGAGCCGAATTGAGCTAAATCCTTTCGACAAAGGAGCATGACACTTGATTTTCAGAGAACCACAGGTATGCATTTTTTGCCAGTTTTGTCGATTTTTTCGAAGCTCCTGTTTGCTATGTTTAGCTGATACTTAGGCTCTAGGCATAACGCTTTACGAACGCCATCATAATCCATATCACAAGCGGAACTCAATTTTCATGCATTTGATAAGGATTTTCTCCCTGTTTTGGGAGAAACTTTGGAGGTTTTTTCGTCTACTGCTTTCATGAAGCATGGTTTTCTCCTCAAGCTTATACTCTTTTTGCGCATATATAGCTCTTGTTGACGAAGAAAGCTCCAAATGTGAGGCGTAATTTTGTTTTCTCTCTTACAGCTCACTGCGAAGACCTTTTCAGAAACCAAATTTAGATTCGATGAGGTCGAGATTTGTGCTATACGAATAAGTACCACTAATCTAATAAACAGCAATTAGCAGACATTTGTCGAGCAAACAAAGCAAGCTTAAGTGTGGGACCTAATCTAATTCCTGCTTACGGCTTCATAAGAAGGCATTTTTGAGAAAGCAAGCACAGTTATAAACCGCAAAAATTTAAACTTTCAGTGGCTGCTAAAATTCCAAATAAGACAGTTCCACAGCAGAAAAAACTTTGAAAAGTTGAGGGATCATAAAGGCTCCCAATCGTCCCGCGAATGAGTTAGCTTTTCTAGAACCATAAACCCAGTCCTCTTCGTCTGTCAGTCCTCAGCGTGTTGCGTCGAATTCCGACGTGCCATTGATACACACAACACGCATAGATGCCATTGTTTGCGCAACCGCTGAGGGTTAGAGACGCAGACGATTGGGTTTAGGGTATCAAAAGACTTGAGCTTAGTGATACAGCTCCATTTTTGCCCCTGTACGATTTTCTCATCGCCCATCTTTGCTATATTCAGTCGAGTGATGTAGGCACGACCGAAAGACTAGGCTCGGGATTTTTATGAAGAATTAGTGACGCAATTCCCAGATGTTGACCGCTACTGGTTGGCTTACATTGAGCATGAGGCAAATATAAAGCGCCTTTTCTTAGGTACAATCACATTTTGTGATGTGAAAGCCTGCTTAACAGAAAGGTTACAGAAACTCCTTCGTTATTAAATTCTATTATGATCGATGAGTCCTCTATTCGTTCATCAAAGCGGATAGCAAATCATAATAGTTGCAAAAATTCCGACAGCATTTGCTTGCCTGGATGGTATGAGAACCGCTCATAGGGTTTTCTTATACCCATATAAATAGTGCTGTAAAAGTCCCCCAAAAGTGACATTTATTTTAACTTAACTAACTTGCAATAGGTTCGAGCTGTAGTCTCGTTCTCCTCTCCAGGAAATCCTTAGTGGAGGAAGTGAATCTGAATGTTTTGCTTGGAACGAAGCCATATTCGGCGCAAGTTATACATCCTTAGGTTGCGACTTCACATCTTTCTTTACCTGTTGATCAAATCACAAGAAGGTTCCACTGAAAATGGCATCATCATGCACCCCTCGTTTTGTTCTGAATGGCGGCAGACGTTCTTTTCCAGCTTGTGGTTATATCAAAACTTCGTACGGAATGGATGGCAATCGCTTCTATTATGGAGTCAAGATACCATTGAGGCTCTAAGTGGCACAATCTTTTGTTTGTAAGAGCACGAATACGATTGAATTCGGCATGAGTCAAGCCCTTAAAAGAATCCCACCGTCCGTAATTTGGAAAATGGAGTTTGTGTGGGTGTGGCGAGCTCCGATTAGCATAATTATTTTCTTGGCGTCAGGCGCGAGGCTGTTAACGAAGCCATTACAACAACTGAAAACGTTTTTGCAGTTACGCTTTCTTCAGAATCGTCTCGTTCTTTGAAGCCCTCCGATAGTTGTTTGATCTAGTCACAACGAATTCTTACATAGTGGAGGAGTTCCTCAAAATGTGCAAATGGAGCTAAGGAACGCGAGACTGCCGACACTTTGCTCATGACATTAGTGGCATCGGGCGAGCCGATACTGTCTCTGGGATCCAAGACCACCTATAAAACTGTAATCACCAAAGGGTGCAAACAGGATACAGACGAATTATCCTTTCTTTTGCAGCCTTCATTAACTACCTACTCTTTTCCATCACCTCCAGGTGCGACGTGAATTACAATCAAAGGATTGCCAAGATAAGAAGCAAAACTTGAGCCTCGCTGGACTTTAAATCTTCGAGTATGCGTATTCACCCACGATGTCACTCCACTAGTAACCACCCCTCAGGTAGTGTTATAATCTTTTTTCACTGGATTTTTCAAAGTGAAATAAAGTACTCCCACGAGTGATGAGATGAATAACGAAATTTGCGCAATTTATGTTTTTAACAGTCTTCGCTCTATTAGTTCGATAACGCAGGAAAAGCTGGACAAGAATGGTTTTTCGAAATACCTCAACCATGCAATTCATGAGAGCGATGCGAAGCTGCGCATTCAACATTACTTAGCGTTCACAGAATCAGCAAAAATGACAGCTGCATCACACCGGACTATGTTTACGGTTTGTCATACGCTAACAAAAAAGTTCATGTGCAATAAGTACGTTCTAGGCTAGTCATCATCATACGGTATAAAATAGTGGGAATTTTGATTTCGTCATCACCCGATTCTACGCTCTAGGTCAGACTATAATTTCACAAAATTACTGAAGTGTTTTCATGAGTCCTCGACTATTTAAGATTATAAAAATTCGCAAACAATCAAAAGGCCTGGTTAGCAAACAACCTTGTGAGCTGGAACAAGTTCTGTTCCTATCTAAGCGCAAAATGCGGACAACTGATGGATAATGCTTGATGTAGGCAAAGCTAATTTACTAGTGACAATAGTTGTTCTCTATTTCAAAATCTTCTAGTGGCTTACGTGGCAGAAAGGTATCACGAAAAGCACACAATAACGTTTATTTACCTCGAAACTGATTTTTTTCACAGCGTTTCTAAGGGAGCGAAACGTCGAGAGGATAGAAGTGTTATCATTATGGGATATGCAATTCATTGTACGAAAACCTTCAGTGCAATATTGTCTCTGTTCACCAAAAGACGAATGGAAAGTTTGAGTTCTTCCTCTGTAGCACTGCTCTGCGTCCTAATACGAACTTGTGATTCATTGGTCCTGTCTATCTGTACGTTCAACGTTCATTATTACATGCAAATTCTACCACCGTTGATTCACTTCACTAGGCTCTTACTTATTCATCAGTTGATTCGCCTTCCTGCTAGGTAATCGCCATACATGATCGCCTTATAATTGTGTATATATTGTTCCAACATTGTTATTGTAATTATTGCTCTTTGTAGATTGCTCGTTTATCGGACTGCTCACTGTTTGTTTACGAGAATCCCGTTGTTCTTTTAACCGACATCATCACACGTTTCTTGGATTATTCACTGTTGTTTATTGGGACAACTCAATAATCGATCTACGTGTACGCACAAGAAAAACGAGAGCATAAATACGAAGTCCAGTGTGGGTATTCAAGACGAGGAATTTATGAACCACTACATTTGTGGTACAATCAAAACATCAGGGCGTCTGGATTCCTGAACCATTAGAAAGGTCTGATAGAAAAATGACTTTGTTGTGCAATTTTTGCGTGAAATTTGTGATCATTGCATTCTGAAATCTTTACAGCTTTTGAATTTAGATGCCATTAACTCATCGTTTAAGCAATAGTGTTTCCTACATTAGATGTATTTACTGTTAATCTATCTAGTACATCATAAAGCAGATTAAAAGTTTTAGATATTATCTGGATGACTGAGCAATGAATGCCCAGAATTTTCACAAGTGCAAAAAGCTATGTGCTGATTATGAATTTCTTTGCACTCAGTGTGTAATAAGACCACATTACCATGTTGATGGTGATGTGGTTGATATTTCACTGCCCTCTGTGATCTGTGAACTAAATACTTTTGTGTAATCTTGCTAGTATCAATAGTACTATGAGAATCGTCGTGTTCGACTTACAAAGGAGAAACTGGTAGCTAATTGTTGATTGTGAGAAGTGCAAATTCCACTTCTGAGGCACTTTGATAAGCATGAGATAACTCCCATGCATCACCTGTGTCACCTGCCGTCCCGTTGATCGTCGAGTGACTCGAGCGAGTACCAGCAACACTTCCATATTTCCCTATCGCGTGCAAGAGTAGATCAGTGGGTCCTTCTCGCTCTAGAGATTCGCTGAGCATCATATCTTTCTTCTATGCCTTTCGTGAAGAAATCGGACCATCGGGTCGGTAGTCTTCCCGTAGAACGCATAATATCCCGAGGAATCCACTAAGCAACGACTCCCATGCATATCGTGGGGATATTGCAGTTTCTTATGTGGAATTTTCCCACTGAAGGCCTTGATATTATTCGTCCTTATTTTCACCAACTCTCCGTCATGTCCAACAAAGCAATGGAGGTTGGTGTTCCAGTTTCATTGCGTCATTATTGTTCTTGCAAGAGTTCTTTAATTCAAAGTCGAAGGATTATTACTTTGACCAAATCCGAAACTTGGCAGACCGATGGCAGAAAGTTGTGGAAAACGACGGCTTCCATTTTCAAGAATAGTTAATATTGTTTTAGTTTGGAACTCATGCATAAATTTTCAATTTTATACAAGCGCCCAGAACTTCTTTTCCATCCAATATAAAGTTTTATATTGGTTGTATAAGTCTTAAGATGTTGAATAGAGATTTTTAGCGAAATGCTGAAAATATTAGTAAATGTTTGGAAAATATGGGTCAGGAAAGAGCAATTTTTGACGAAGCACTTGACAAATCGGTGAAAGCGAACTCTATCAAGGTTTACTCTGACTATATAATAAACCCTCGTCGTATAAGTTCCTTACGAAAGTTTTAAATTTTAAGAAATGTTTTTTGTAATAAACTCTTGTTTTCGCAGTACACTCTTAAAATATCATTCGAAGAAATGTTCAAAAAGATGTGGAAATGCTTCATTTTTCCGAGAATGTAGGCTTTGTATTGAGAGATAAGAATTTTCAGGACAAATTCAAAACGTTCTATATGAAAATAAAAAGAGAAGACTATGCATTTTTACGTTCATCACTGAATGTCTATGGAAAAAATGTGACCTGAGAGAATGCTTGAAGAACGCCATATTTGAACTACAATATATAGTGAGAAAGCAAAAATTCAGAGTGAGATGTCTTTTGAAGTAATCATGAAGACCACACCCATCCATATTAAGCCATCTATAACTATTCCATGGGCTTCACTCGCTACAGTGGACATGGTAGTCTTCCAATGTACAGCATTACAACGAAATAGGTCACAGCTAATGCAGTGCTCATTTTTCCAAAATGGCTTTTTTACAGCGCTGCAGCATTCAAAATAAAACTGTTCTACATGCGCAGGGCGCACTCATCATTACTGTTCCTATATTTCGCTAGACAAATTTTTTCTTAGACTGCTAGTAATCGCTTGATAACTTATTCTCAGAAAATTCAAAAATGTGTTTGCTTCTTAGTAAAACATTTCACAGCACCTTAGCAAAGAAAAGGTTTCATGCATCACATCGCTCATGTCTCGCAGAACAGAGCTCCCTCCTACGAATGCATTTGATAGTAGCGCAAATTTGAAGGCTACAATGGTGCAAAATTTTTTGAAAAAACCGTATCAGCGCAACACCAGCAAATTCAATTGAACTTCACATATGCCGCGCACTGCTTTTCAGCAGCAACTCGCAATCAGCACACCATGCAGGAGCGACTCACAAGTGGAAAGCACTTTTTGTTGTTGAATTTAGTAATATCTCTTCCAGATAAAACTATGACTGCGACACCTGAAAAATTTCTTTACATTTTCATGTGCTCTTCGTGCTTCTAGCAAGGTACAAAGTGCACGCGTGAAACATAATGTTATTTCAAACGCTACAGCGCTGCAAAAGGCTTTTCCACATAACAGACACATTTAGCAGTCTCCCGAAATTGAACTTTCGAGTGGTTACTATCACTCCTTAAAAGTTCTTCTCTAGGAAAAGAGGTCTCTTCACAGTATGGGTAAAACCTTTGAGATACAGCGAGCGCCGAATTTACTTACTTGGATACCTGAACGGCCCCGCCTTCACTGGTGTGCAAGCCTAATTCAATCCATTTCTTTCTCTCTCACGCCGCTGTTTTCTAAGGTGATAGTCTTTTGCGAGCATAGTGAATTACTCGAGGCCTATTTTTGAATTTGTACGTGATCAACGCTAGTAATACAAAAGCGTTCGAAACCAAGGGTGGTCTCTCAAGAGTGCCTTGTATGGTAGTTTTTTGATGATATATATACTATTTCGTCGAATAAATGGGATTAGATGTCAGTAGATGGACAAATACCTCTCCTTACATCTGTCATCTGTACTCCATAATATGTGAACAGCCTATGTGTGATTCGTTATCGGTCTGTAGTCGGAACGACTGTGAAAATGGAATACCTTTCGAAGGCTTAAGGTTTGAATCTATTGAAGCTCGCTAGTGCAAGCTGAATTTGCGAGGATATACAGCTGGTGAGCAGACTTTTTGACCTTGCTTAAAAGTCAATCAAGTCTCTGTAGCAAAATGGAGACATAAGGAACAGTTGAATCGAAAGATGAATGCAAAGTCATAGGCTCTTAGTTAGTGGCTTATTCGAGGGGCCCGAATGCAGCGCGTGAGTGCACATGAACGTCCTCTACCTGATAAACGATTTTTTCTCAACATTTGAAAAGAACATTTCGTAAAGGGAGTACAATTGCTAGTCATGCGTAATAAACGACATTTCACAAAAAATCGCATATACCACATTTTTTCAATGGACAAGAATAAACTACTCTTGTCAGAAATTAGGAACCCTCAAAACAGCGAGTATCCTTTTCGAAGGTTCACGAAGCTTACAAAGAACATCCGCCTCCGTGCCCACCCTCTCGACTCGATGATTATCCGTGACCTAACGTATGCAACAGATACCTGGTCGCTACGTAAGCGGGATGATAGATCACTTGGCGTTATTGAGCTCACAAAGGGTTGATGCTAGGAGTATCCCGTATCTCGCAAATGGGAGAAAGCATCCGAAGTTCTGACCAGCGTCACGATCAAAGATCAAGGATGACGTTCTGGAAGTCAGACAGAAGATACCGTTTTATTGATGCCATGCTGCCAAAAAATTCATTCAATACAAAACTGTAGCATTTCAGCGTCTACGTTTTCTTCAAAACCGCTTTGCGCTCTATAAGCTTAAGTTGTTATTGAATACTACCCCATAAAGTTGCATGGGTGAGGATTTTGTCAAAGAACAAAACATCCCTGAAGAATGCGACTGCCAGAGCATGGCCATGATGTGCCCTCGTCGGTAATGGTATTGGCAATACTGCACGAAAAACTATTATTGCTAAAGAGAGTAAGCAAATTACAAGAGAATATTCCCTATTATTAAAACCCTTATTAGTGGAATGCTGATATAACGGAGAAACATCCCAGGATGCTTCTTCTATCGACCTTCTTTTGAAGAGGAATATAAATTGCTATGCCGAAAATCCAATAAAGAATGGGTTCAAACGGCAAAACCTACAGGTTTTCAACAATCACTTATCCGCCAACTCAAAACTGAATGACCAATTTGCCTCGTCCTCTACACACTCATTAAAACACATAAACTTTCCACTAATGATTTTCGGTCCACCGATTCCTTTACTTTCAAAGTTAGAGCAATCAGTATCCGTACAGGCAGGCCGACGGATAGGATAACATGGTTTTGGCCTCATATTATTGCAATTATTGGAGTGCATACCAATCCACCTTCCAAATACCAATGTATTACTAGAGCACCTTGAAAATGCGCGTCCAAATCACACATATGTAATGGAGTTGTTTGATGTTACAGCGCTGTATACAAACGCTTCGAATGACGTCGCAATACAGGCCACTCATGAATTAGCGATAGAAAACATAGAAAGCATAGATATGCTTGGGTTGTCTGTCCAACAGCTTATCGCACTCCTTAAATCATGCCTAAGCTGCTTGATATTTAGGTGATCGGGAAAATATTGTGCACAAATCAGAGGGTCGGCAATGGGCTTAGACTAGCACCCAGCTTAGCCATCGCTTTCATGTCAAAGTGAAGGCTCCACTTTTTCATTGGCGTCCAATACTTCACTGTCGATATAAAGACGATTGTTTTGTCATCTGCTCTACACAAGCGGAGATGGATAAATGCTTCGAACTTCTGAACGAACAGCCAGAGTTTATTAAGTTGACGCTAGAACAACAGCATTCAAAGAGACGGCTTCCCTTCTTGAACGTTCAAGCTCAACTTAATGAAAGTGGCTGCAACTCAAAATGCTATCGCAAGCCTCGCAGCAAAAACATCTTAGTGCATTACCTCTCCTCTCATTTCTCATATACTAAAAAGCGCTTATCCGAATTATGTATCGAATACAGATACAAGTGTATGTACGGGTGACGATGAAAGAAGGGAATCGCTAAACTTAGAGCGACAAATAGCCATTCATAATGGGTATGAAGAAAAAACATCCCCTAACGATGGGCTGTAAAAGAGCTAAAGAGCTCGCGATGAGAACAACAGGGTGCCTTAAGTAAATAGTAAAGTACTCCTTAATCTTTGTGGTTAATACTGGAGAAAAAGACCTCGGCTACTCCTACTCTAGAGCAGACGCACTTAGAACGGCTTTGACACGCGCTTGGGACGGAATTATGATAAAGACGTGTGCGAGCAGTGTTGGAAAACTTCATAGGTGATTCCGTGATTGTACAAAGGTTGAAGAAGGCAACATTGAGAATTTAATATGAATTTTTTGCTTATTATTGTAAGTGTTGATCTAATCAACGTAATTATTCTTATAAACATGAATTCATTTAGATAAACAGTATTTTTTACTATTGAATTATCTAAAAAATGGCAGCGCTTCTTACGCGCACTATTTAACCTTTTCAGGACCGCATGTATCACTCGTGGTACACGCGCATTTTCGTGATTTTTTCGTCGGACACAAATTTTATTAGAGTTCAAGTAGTCATTCGATAGCTGAAAAATTGCGGCTCTGATGCTATGCTTGGCTTTTGAAATCGCCTCTCTAGTGAGCTGTAGCACCAAATAGACAACTGCGTTTTACCTTCGGAGTGTATAGCGCATTTTGCAGTTGTGATTGATTGGCTTTTCGTTGGATAAAGTATTTCTTACTAGATTTTCTGCAGCCATTCGATAGTCTAAAATGACAATTTTAAGTATCTGCTTGATTTCTCGATCGAATTCTAGATACAGGGTTTTGATGCGGTGTAGTAACGACGAACAGTATTTACGTTTCAAGTTCCGGTGATTTGCATGTTTCGCCATTCGCTTATGCTTGGCTTTCCGATAGAGTGTTGATAATCATTCGCTATCTCAAAAAGTATAGATATTGAAGAAATATTGTTTTTCAAAGATTTCCAGTGCGATTCAGCAAGGGAATCAAAATCACGTTACACACTCTGAGTAATTATCGCGTCGACTGAACATCTCTGGGTGGTATGGTAATTGTATATTGAACTCGTACACTGGAGTCAAGTTATGATCAGAAAAAATGATACGTTTTTGAAGTTCTTCTTTAAAAGTCCTTCCTAATGAAGAAAAAAACATTCACATGTCTTAAAATGCTTACTTTTCAATGCGGAGGCCAGATCAGTGAGGAAACAACGCATCTCCATTTATGACTTCCAACTTTTTAACGATATGTGAAGTGTAATATAAAAACGCATTTTCTTCAATGTATGAATCTTTTTAAGAAGCTTGTGTTGTGTGAATTTTAGTGCGCAGTTGGAATAAGCCTTGATAGAGCTCACTATCATCAATTTGTAGATTAATTCCTTGAGCAGATTACAATACTTTGGCCCTGTCCACACCCATACTCAGAAGAACATATTTTTTCTTTCTAGACAACTTAGCGATCATTTCTACAGCTTAAAACTCGAAAATTTGTTCGGTGTACTTCATTTTTGAATGGCCTTCATATTACGCTGTAACGGCAAAAATTAAATTTTAGATTCAAACTCAAACGTTTTTCGCAGAGTAAAGCTTTCTCTTGAAAATTTCAGCAATTATCCCGTAGCACAATTTCGACAGATTTAGCAGTGCCTTTGTTTTTCAGAAAAACTTTTGTTGCGTGAACGCTGAAATATAACTGCATTTCGCATGTACCGCGCATACCTTTTACCGGTATCTGAGTGGATTTCGCAACATTGACATCAAGTTATCGCCTTTCAATAACCGACAGTCGACAGATCGAACAAAATGCCTATTTTTATTTTCTATTTAATCGCTTCTAGCTGTGGTATAATGTATCAATATACCCAGTGATGTAGAGTGATGTGCAAAACTTTCGCGTCAGACAGGACTAGAACCCGCACCTCACTCTATCCGAGAGCGCGTGCTCTATCCGTTAGACTACTGGCGTCATTTTGCAGATCACTCCTTCTACGCTAAAGTTTTGCACATCACTCTACATCACCGGATATATTTGAATCAGTCGACATCTCAAATTTCGAGAATTTTGATGGTGTGCTTGGTTCCTAAACTGATTTCTAAGAAAAGCGCCTTATTGCATGCTACAATTGAAAGATTACTGGTTTCCGCGCTCGGCGCATAGCACGCCACATGTGAATTGCGATGCGCGATCAAAACGGAGGCGAGTGCGAATTTTTGATATTTTTTATCTGTAGCAACGCACTGAAAAGTCCTTTCAAAATTCAGCATGTTATTGAAATCATTGAGACTTGTGCGATCTAATGCCTATTATAAATCTGTGCAAAAAACTGTGTCCACCGAAACATGCTTGAGTGCGGAATGAAATTTTATTATTTACTATTACAACATAATATAATGAGCATTTGGAGAACAAATATGCAGTTCAAATTTTTGAGATTCAAACTATCGAATTATTACTAATTCGTGCAAAAAGGACAAAAAATCGCCTTTTGAATATGGGTGCCGAGAGGGGAAAAGTAGCCAGATTGCATAATTTTAACCTAAATTTTTGAAGCCTTTACTAATGCTGTTAATCTTTTGCTTAAATATTCATTCAGAAATCAACAACTTATGCAAATAGTTTCTATCAATAGCAACTCACGCTAAACAAAGCCGGTCAACAATTTACCGCGTTGCATAGAATTTGCTTGTTACATGCAACAATTCGTGCGTTTTTTGAGTAAGAAACACCAAATCCTAGAAAGATCTTTGTATTGCATACAGTTCCTACTCTTTTTCGCGTTTATCAGGTATAAAAGGTCAAAATGTACGGAGCCTCATTTAAAAACTAAGTTAGGGTAAGAGTTATTGATGACCTCGCTTTGCATGCACTGCGCAACATCTTTTTTGACAAACTATTCATTCGTCTCCGATTTTCAGCCACTAGTATAACTTGTAGTGAAATGTATTAGAGCTGATAACTTATATACTTATATTCCTTGTAAAGATTATCACAATTATATTTCTTGCAGCACTTATTACAATTGACAGAATGCCAACATCTCTGTGTTTCCTTAGTAAAAGAGAGCTTTTTATTCGAACATAACCGTTATGTTTGCACCAATAGCATACGATTTGTAGAGAAAATCGCAAAGAGTCGAAATTATCATAAGAAACTTTAGATTTATTTTTAAAACAGTGGAAGAAACCTAACAGGCTAATAAAAATTGCTCACAGATTGCCATTTGCACTGCGCATGGCGAATATGCGATCTAGGCGGCCCAGATTGGCTCTAAAATTTTAGCACCCTCTCCGCACTCGTCCTACACAATAACTCTGGATCGCTGGCTCTTTCGGGGTCACGAGACTAGCGTCCAATCCTTTGCTGTAGACCTTTCATAGTCGGCGCATCGTTTGCCTAACCCTGAACTTGAGAAATGGATACTCACGAGTAGTATGCTTGTCAGTCTCGGAGAGCACGTGGTGTTAATTTTATACAGACGGCTCCTAATCGATTCCAGGTAAACTATAGTCACTTAGTAACACATTTTGGGCAACTGGACAATGAAATTCGACGATAAAGAATAATGCCAACTTTGCTGTGCTGTTGACATTGCTCTTATAACGCAAAGCATAAGCCAAGAAGAACGAATGCTGAGCACTTTGAGAACGCTTGAGAGATTATTTTCCGAGGAAATCCCACGGAAGAAATGCTTATGAGAATTCCATTGGTTTTG
Organism: Parelaphostrongylus tenuis; assembly: GCA_019055375.1. Classification (NCBI taxonomy): domain Eukaryota; kingdom Metazoa; phylum Nematoda; class Chromadorea; order Rhabditida; family Metastrongylidae; genus Parelaphostrongylus; species Parelaphostrongylus tenuis. Next base: position 38,238 of record JAHQIW010006144.1, read on the forward strand.
AACACCCTTTTAATGCATAATGGAGTGGATTCTTCCGAATGCTCAATTTCTATCTGCCTGCGTCGGAAAGTCAATGTAATGAGGGTCCCAGCCCAAATCTCAGCACGAAGAAGAGAGATGGGTGAGCGTAGATGAGTAGCGAGAGCATGCGAAGGAGACGAGGTACATTTGATTTTGTGCAGCTTTTCAACTCACAGATTATTTCTGTATTAACAAATGCTTCAGAACGCCGGCCTATAAGTAAGTAGAACGAAGAATCACCTAATCTAACCATCTAAGCACCTAATGTGCGATCTGTAGAACGGCTCTAGGCGTTTCCCGTGTCCTGCAAACATGAGCGATGATCCAATGTCCTCAGCTGCGTCAAGCATTAAAAATCGGAGCTCTGCTTTGCATAACTTGTCGTCGAAAATCAAGTAAGCCTTAGAGCTAATGAATCTTCGTCACAGCCTACTGATAGAAACCGTTACCAATCAAGTCGTCGGAATTTCAAAGTCACACAAGAGGAATACTCGATTGTTGTGATTGCTTTATAGAAATCCTAGAGGAAAGAAATGGTATCCAGAGTCACTACAATTAGGAGAACCCACTGGTTATCATTCGCCAATTATAAAGATTACAAACTAGTAGCCACTCAAATCATTGACAATTAGATGGCTGAAAAATGAGACAGGTGGGCAATCTACACAAACTAGAGCGATGAAATAATCATGTTCATTTGATGCCCTGTGAATTAGTCTTGTGAAAGCGGTGGTTGACAGTCGCTCATTCAGTACAGTCTCGTATTAAAAGTGCAACAAAAACAAACTAAAACAACAGGGAAGTGCTCATCTATGAAACTATTTCAACGTGGAACTAATGCAACAGGGAACTTCTTATTCAACTCCAATATCACTCGCAAAAAACTCTTAGCACGGTCTTGTAATCATACAGCGCTGGCGGTGTTTTTGATCTGTCATTCGAGAAATGAATGAATCGGAATATATTACAATCCAAACCGTAAATTTCGGACAGTTTCTGAATGACATTTTTTGGTCTACACACAATGTTGCTCGCAATAGGGCTCCCACAAGGAAAAAGTCTTTTTTCCGTCAGAAACGTATAATTTCTTCTGATCATAAGTTTGCCACCAGTGTACGAGTTCAATATACAATTACCAATACATCCGGAGATGTTCAATCGACAGGCCAACTACTTAGAGTGTTTAACGTGATTCTGATTCCCTTGCTATATCCCATTGGAAAATCAATAAAACAGCCAATAACTCTTCAAAATCTATACTTTTGAGATATCGAATGACTACCAATGCTTTAACGGAAAATCAAGCATAAGAGATGCCGCACATCCGAACGTGAAACGTAATTTCTCTTCGTCGTTACTACAGCGCATCAAAAACCTACAATTAGAATTCAATTGAGAAATCAAGTGTGTATTCAGAATCGTCATTTTAGACTTAACGAATGGCTGCAAAAATAAAGTAAACACTACTTTATCCGGCTAAAAAGCCAAACAATCACAACTGCAAAATACGCTATACACTCCGAAGGAAAAAAGTAGTTGTCTATCTGGTGCTACAGCTCACTAGGGAGGCGTTTTCAAAAGTCAAGTATACCATCAGAATTGCAATTTTTTAAGGAGCTTCTACAAAAGTGTTATTATAGAAGGAGCTCCCAGTCATGCTAGAAAACTTCACGCATCAGCACGTAGGCTACGTGTTTGAGATGTTATGCATTCTGGTTCATTTTTCACATTTCTTTTGACGATACTGTAGCTAGAACTTGCGTAATTCAGAGATAAACTTCATATAATGTTCCATCTTTACAAGAACGTTGTGCGGAGGATTTTTGAGTATCTAACCGAAGTAAACCTTGAAAGATTTATGACAAGTAGGGCTTCTTAGTGAGGAGCATCAGCAATGAGAAAAGTGAGAGTAACCTGTGGAGCTTTTTAGCAAGTTTTTGGACTTCATAGCGGGTTCTCTTGACAGCTGTATGGCAAAACTTCAATGGTCAGAGCACTTCATGGTCACGGAAGAATAGGATAAAGTGAATAAAGTTCCAGTAGGTCTTCTCAGTAAATGCATTTCCCATGAGTCCTAGCAATCAGAATTTTCTAGCAAAACGGATACAACCTATAAAAATAAACATATTTTCAACTCTTTGCACGCTTTTGACAAGGATTCAAATGTTGATTGCTTTGTATATCACTTAATACTGTTATATACGCGAACAAGATAAAGCATAGTTCATCACATTCTTAAACGATGAATTCTCACAAACACTTGGGAAACAAGTGAAGCATTCTACACTAAATACTTCGTAGTTCACAACTGAAGTGAGACTTCCACAGCGAAAGAAGGTTTTCTCAAACATTTTCAAAATTGATAGAGATACAGTGGTCAGTAAAGGGCTCTCCGAAATCTAAGATGTAATCAGACGCATTATACAAGCGAATTCAATGCTGAAGAGTGAACGTTACTGTTATTTAATGGCGAAAATGTCTGGGCTGCATCGAATGCATCCGTTTCCTTTTGTAAGACATAAAATTAGCTCTAAATTGTTGTTGTGAGCAGAAATTTCCGAATTACTTTCTGATTCTAGGATAATTGTTGAGTGTGAGTAATTACCCATTGAGCAAAAGACCTTCAAACCACACTTTTAGCACGTTGGGAACCAGTGGGCCATATTGACCCATGGTTCACGTCTCGCATACTTTTTCGTAGCAGTGAGTTTATTTCTAACAGATTTCACTATATCACTGCCAGCAAAGCCCTCTTGGAAGTTGAATATGGGCTGATTTCAGCGATAGCAAACGTTTTGTTCATTTCGCTAGTTGAAATCTTTTCCTAAAACAAACATCCTATTTGAATCAATATTTTTCGAGATATCAAATGGTTATATAAAGGTAGGCAAACTAGGAAAAAAGTGTTTTGACAATAGTCGAAAATGACTATTTTTTTACAAGAATGTGTTTTTCTCAACAAAAGTTCCACCAAAAATATCACTAGCTCCGAGTGACTCAAGCGAGCAGCAGCAACACTTTCCGCTTGCCCTATCACGTGCATGAGTAGTCCAGTGGGTCTTCTTGGCTATACGAATTCGCTGAAGCATCATGTCTTTCTTTTAGGCTTTTCGTGAAGAGATCGCACCAATGGGTTTGTGGTCTTCCTGCAGGGCGCTTTGACATCCAAGGAATCCAGTCGGTAACTGCTCTCGTCTATCGGTTGGCGTCAAAGCGCATCAAGTGTCCAGTTCACCTTATTCATTGAAAGTCCTGTATAAAAGTTCCCTCTGTGATATTCTATCTCTTTGCAGTTATTTGGTGCCTCTATCATACAAAATTTACTTATAAGGACCGATAATCCTCATGCCATGTTCAAAGAAGATCTACTGGTACTGTTCTGTTATGGCGGCACCCGTCACTTGAGACGTTTTGATAAAAATGTATTTTTTGCTTTTGCGCAACGTTTCTATGGCTTCTCTATAGTTCAAATTAAGTGAACTTCAACAGCATGTTTAATTTTCAATACCTTATTTTTGGCGCCGTACCAGTCAAATAAGATTTTGTTTCTCATCAAGTTTTCTCGCTGGTTAAACGTTTTGTGCTAATGGAATTTCAATGACTAGATAGAGAACATCTTTACGATTATAATGGTGATAAGTTTTGGCTTTTGAAAATGGCTTCCTCTAGCTTTATAACGATGGAAAGAGTATTGAGTTTCACACTCACTGAGCACATCCAGTCGCCAGCCAGCGTGTGTGTACAGGTGTAATATCAATCATACTGCAAGATTTTCTTAATCAGAAAGATTTCCTCTATTTAATGGTTGAGATTTTGACAAACAAGCAGCACATTAATAAGGTGATAGGATTTGAGCATTCCACTGATTAGTGAAGCGTTATGTAAAAGTTTATGTCCAATAAGAGAAGCTTTAAAAGAGAGGATCAGCAGGATATACGCTATCCTGAATGGTTTGGACAGAATGAAGACCACTGCAATCACCATATCCACCAACCCACAAGAATAAGTTTGTACATTCGTAGCATTTAAATCAATACCTTGGGATTTGAAAATTTTCAAAATTATTTTTTGCATCTTGCATGCATGTTTTTGCATGTTTCTGCAACCAACATGTTGTGGAAGCGTTTTGCAGAAGTGGTGGTTGGTGGAGGCGAGGACCGGCGACTACAGAGGATTGAGTGACTTCGTCGCCCAAGCAACTACTATTTCTTCAAACGTCTCGCCATCTCTTGCAGAGAAAACGCTCATCCAATCAACAGGACGTAGAAAGCCCTTTCGAAGAGTCCGTCGAATCTCGAAGCATCAATTGAAATACAACAGATTCAACAAACTTACTTCTCAGTGGCTAATATGGTTGATTGTAATAGTTCCCATTTCCACTGATTAAGATGGGTCTGAGCCAAGTTGTAATAATGTAAAATTTTCGGTCTAGAACCGCAGTTACTTTTCCTCTGACCTCATGTTGGCCAGGATGAACCAACGTTGACCGATTTCGAGAACATTTCTGGAGGTATAGGTTTTCCGATCAAGTTTCACAAGAACGATGTTCATAAAGAACGGAGTGTTTTGAATGTCTACTCACCTTAAACAAAATCAATATCGCCGAAAGGCTTAATGCGAGAGTTTAGTGTGCAAGGTGAATATGATGAACAACTAGATTCAGAGCTGAGCAAGAGTAAGCAAGCCACTTGGAGAACGTTTGAAACACTGACGATGTAGAAAAAACACAAAGAACATCCAACTCCATACCGAACTTCGACCAGCGATTACCGTTGCCTCTAGAAATGTTTCAAAAACTAGTCGCTACGTAAGCAGGATGTAAGACCATTTGGAGTTATGAAACGTGGAAACGAAAGGTCGATGCAAAAGTGTTCCGTCTTCTCAAATTGGAGAAGGGCTTTCGAAATCTGATCTGTGGCAACGATCGGAAATTGAGTGTGCCGTTCTGCACCCCAAGATGTCAGCGATCCTTAGGCTGGACATATAATACGTTCTGATGACAGCGGATAACGATGGACGTAAGCCTGGAGAATCTTTTGAAACGTCGAACACACAATAAGAATTCCACCTGATACGGTCCGACTTCTTCACAAAAAAACCTATAAGAAGGACATGATGCCCAAGCAATCTCTCCAATGCGGAGGACTTACTGAGGTTGTTTGACGTATTAGGAATATGGAAAGCTCCGCTCTAGTCACTCGACAATCAGCGAGACAACAGGTTATACAGGTGATAGCATTCCACACAAAAGAACTTTCTGAAGTTCTGCGGATTCATGACAAAATCATGTTGAAAGTGCAAGGAAAATACTGTAGCGAAATTCCTCGTTGTTCAGCAATTCAACCAAAACGACACGGAAGTCTCAAAACACGAAACGGCTGTAAATGCAATAGCTTATTCAGCTTCAATCACGGGCTTGTACAACTCATAAACACTGTCTATGATAATACAGCGTTACGGTGCCTTCGATTTGTCATTCGCGAAAGAGTTGAAACAAAGTTCACTGCATTCCAAGTCGGAAACTTCTCGAAACACTTTGAAAATGTGTAAACTTTCTGCTTCAAACACTGCTGTGTCGCTTACTGTTCGGATGAGACTTCCAGAGCGAAAGAAAGGTTTCTTAAAATATTCCAAGAAGTTTCGAAGCATTTCGATAAGCATGGGATAACTCCCATGTATATCATGGAAACATTACACTTTCTCATGTGAGATTTTCCCGCTGTGGGCCTAGATACTATTCTTCTTTATTTCCACTTTGTCACAAGCCTCTACCATGTCTAACCACATAATCGCAGTTCTGTGTTTTATTGCGTCATCATTGGCGAAAGGGTCTTCACATTGAGCTGCAGTCGACGAAATTAACAGAGTTGAAAGAGAAGGCGCAACAAGCAAATCTGCTGCTGAACGGTGGTTTCAACGTTTTCAATGCGGAGATCTTGATTTTAAAGACATGTCTCATTCAGGACGTCCAACAAGTTGATTCGCTCGATGAAGCTGGAGATGCATGTCAAGAGTTCTTTGATTCCATGTCGAAGGAATAGTACTTCGACCAGATCCAAAACTTATCGCGCCGATGGCAGAAGGTCGTAGAAAACGATTTCCTTCATTTTAAAGAATAGTTGATACTGCTTTTGTTTGGAATTTTTGCATGAATTTTCAGTTTTTCTACATATTCGAGAACTTCTTTCGAACCTAATAATTTGTTGGAGAGGCGCGGCCACAGAAGAGCTCTTCAAATTTCGAAATCTAGGCCATTGTATGCTCCCCAGCAATTCAGCGAACAAGAGGATGAGTAATACTATAATCCAATTGAGAAAATGTCGGAATGGCATCAAATTCTGTTGTTTTTTTTCTCTGTAGTGCAGCAATATCTCCTTTGAAGCATTGTTGTGGGTAGACATTTTCAGGTCTTCAAAACCTCGGAACTGACTAGGTCGTATTGATCACTTAGTATAGCATAGAAAATTTCTAGCTTTCGAAACGATCTTTCAAAACATTACAGAAATGGAGAGACGACTGAAATGTTTATAACCGCTACGCCAAGAATCAGTTATCACTATGTGAAATGTACAATAACAAAATGGTTTTATCTGATCATGGTGCGAAAATTGCGGAAAGACGGCGTTCTGTGAACATTTACCTTGATGAGAGACTTGAAACGTTTGAATAGATGAAGGGCTGAGTCTGCTTAGCATTACATAACCTGCGTTCTCAACATCGTCCACTGTGCTTTCCCATGTCGATACATTGTCGATTTCAACAAAGTTAATTATTTTCCTATCTCACTGCAGCATTGAGCCTTCAAGCAGCTGTTTATCTAGACCCATCTTGACACTGATTTTCCGTCAGCTTCCTCATATTACTGGATTTTGTAACATCTTATTACACGAATGCCTCTTAACCATGCAGTTGCATTTCTACAGATGTACCCAATTTGGCTATCAGTAGACCCCTCTGTTAAACTATAATTCATGAGCGTGCTGAATGTGAGAGGCTAATGAGAACATCACAGTTTAACAAACGCAATTCTGTTTGAGAATTTGTTGCCGAGAAAAGTTTTGCAATGAAAATTGTGCTTCGCTCTTATCAATCGATATCTTCTTTGGAAGACTTTTTCTCAGAACTGCAGTTGTGATTCAGGCGCTTTGTCGATTGTCGCAGCATCAGAAATATGAAGGCGGGAACCGAATATAAGCCGGGCAACTTGAGAAATGGGCGCATTCACTGGAATTTTTCTCTAACTTTTCTCTCCCACGCGGTCCATTTTCATTCAAAAGTTGGCAGAGATTTTCTCACCTCGACAACTAATTCTTTGAGCATCACATCAGCACAGTGTGTCACGAAATACGCTTTTGAAGATTTTGTTCTGAATTAAGCGACTTAAAGATCCTTTGAAGCAATTGAAAAAACCACAAAAATCAAAGATCAGTCAAGGCGACGTCACCCTCATATATGTGCCAAGTGCCGAATCTGTTCTTATCTCGTGGAAGATCTCACACAAAAGATCTAGACAATAGTCTTAGTTGAGTCTATGATACTTTTTCTATTTTAGGAAAATGATTATTCTTACAAGCAAGGCTGGACTTTCGAGCGCTCCATTTATGATTTGTTGCTAGTCTCAATCTCAACCGTGTTTGGATGTGGAGTGATTCCTGGAGGTCAAAGTAGTAAATAAGAATTGTTATAGATCTACAAATATTCCCATTCTCAGATGGTTAAGAGCTAATCGGAATGAGCATGCCTAGCACTCCATCATTGCTTAATTGTTGTCGCAGTCTGCGCTACCTATAGGCAGGGTTTTTCATTCAATATAAGAAGAAAGATAAAACTAAGATATTGTTCAATGCAGCGACTTTTATGATCCAGCTAACACCAGGAGTTTATAAATGAAGTTTAATGAGTCAACGTTTTGGAGTCTTCGTCATCTCGGAGCCCATGATTAGAATCGATTGTCCACTTTCGTTCGCCATCGATGTGGTCGTAGTCTTCGTTGTTGTGCACGCCCAGTTTTCTTCAAAGAAACATCGCTCGAATAAAGAATTTCACTTAGCGATTCTATCGTATGCAGAATGACTGCCATACAAGTTGCCAGCATTAGATATTAGTTGATGGTGGTTTAAATGACACATGCCAGGATCTGAAAACGTGAAGTGTTGTCTGAGCCTTTTCAAAGTTGATGACATGCGGTCGTCATCGGTTGTATAGATATTCATCTTCAATCTGATGTTAAAAAATGTCACTTGAGAGCATCGATATATTCTGAAAGATTGCCGAAATGTACATAAGCCAGTGACATGCTTAACCTTGAAAAAGCTCGAAACAGTTTTCAGAATAGATCGATGGTCTCAAACGAGATTTCTAAAATAGTCGATTGAGAAACATTATTTAATGAAATTCTATATCAATGAACAAAGCCGAGTGAGGTTTTCCATTCGGACGGTGTTCCATCCTAAAAGAGTCGACTTGAACGAAAACGAAAACGAATAATTGTGGACGATCGACTCGAATTATTGGCTCTGAAGAAACGAAGACGTCGAAACATCGGCCAAATAAAGTTTATTTTTCAACAGCGTGATATTAGCTGAGTTTAAAAGAAAGTGTTATTGAATGGTAATGACGAGGAGAGTCGGTTTTTGAAGTTTTTAATAAATTGATTCTAAAACTATTCACTACAAAAACTATGAAATTTCGTTGCAGCGAGCACTAGGACCTTCACTGCTAGCGGGCCCAGCAACTTACCTATTATCGCGGTTTACACAGATAACGAAGTAATCTCTACCTTAGTCCCTGGTATTGCAACCAGCAAGAATGCGGTTCAGGCACTTGCACAACGTTTTGCAATGCAAACAGTGAGTTTACAACTTAGGTATTTCATTCTTTTTCGGTGGATTCCGAAAAGACGTATGAGATGAGCTGCAATTTTTCACAGATCTTCAGTCTCTAAGCTAACCTAACTTGCCAATTTTCACATATGTTCGTTGAAAATACTTTCGAGCCACTCTTCGAAATAGTGAGGAAGATTTACGTTTTAGGTCGTCGATGTTCTCGAAATCGAAGGTCGAAGAGCACTCTTGCCTGATTTTGTGATCTCCAACATTCTCGGTCAACTCCAAGTTAATACCACATACGAACCATTGTTATGTAAGATCTTTAGGGAACCTGGGAAAGAGCGTAAGTCTTTAGAAGTGGACAATGATTTAGAAAATTTCGATCCGAACTATAAGTGGCATTTAAAAAGCAGAGCTGTAATTATTTTTTTGCAGACAAAGATAGTTTCTATGAGCTTGTTAGAAATATCTCAGGTTTGAGGAAACCATCATAGAGCAATAACATCAACTCTTCAAGCTGAGAATATCTTTTTAAATGTCACACATCTTTTATTTTCAGAATGATATAGTAGTCAGTGTGTCAATAAGTGAAGTTTTGTATGTTTTGAAAAGTAAAGAAATTAGTGTTCAACATTGTTTTGATTTTTCCTGTCGTCTATTGTACAGAAGAAGAACTGTTTCTGAGACTTATTGTTTCTAGCACTGAGTTGGGATCGACAGCTGCATTAACGTCGGTAGCACGGTGACGGGAATTTGCCCCGCATCAACGGCGCCGGTGGCACCGGGTGTGAAATGCGCGATGGTTGCAAAGCCTATCGACGGTCGAACACTTGTTCCTCTCAGGAACTCTCACGGTTTGGACAGCTTTCTTATCTGCACAACTTCGTTCTATGGAAAAAAAATTCTTTGTAGACTACGAACATCATCATGGCTAATTGGTCGAGGTCGATGTGGCAAAATGTTGTGGACAGAGCGCTTCGAATGTTAAGATCGGGTCCGTTTGGTTCGCATTTGTACACGGTAACGGTCACTGTCAGTTGAAATTGAAAGCGAACTGTGATATTTATGAGAGAAACATTTTTATCTAATCGATGTTCATTGTGGCAGTACACTATCAATAAACTAGCAACCATGTGGTGTTGAACAATCAGAGTGGAAAGTAGTAAATTATATTGAAATGCACAATGTGATAAATTTCTGCTTACTACTTTGTTTGGAAAGTAACTGAGAAGATCCCACATATATTTTACATGCTAACTTTTGCTGCAAAATAAATAATATTAAAAGGTTTAAATAGTAATTGGAATTGATTTTACAGCAGCGTCGCTCTGAAGTTTCAGCTGAAAGTTCGGTCATTCGCCTATCTGAAGTGAGCGAATCCCATCTCCAGGCATTTATTTTTGGCTGCTCTAAGATTGATGCCAATGAATGTGCTTGTTTTTGTAGATGTAACTCATATCCACAATGGAAGTTGGTGAGTAGAAACAAAGATGAAAGCATTTTGTCTTGTAAATTGGCGATTTACATGAAGAGCTGCCTCTTGTCTCATGAAAAATTTCCAAAATGAAAATAAGAATGCAGTTGTTCTAGAGATTCTGCAGGCTTCCTAGCGAGAGATTCATTAAGTTTCATTACATCCATTTTAACAAAGTGCTAATAAGCTGTAAAAACCAAAACCACTGACAAATCTGAGTGCTTGTTTGGTGAATTTAAGGGGTAGTTGACAAGGGTAACCTATTCGGTCTGTTCTATTGTGGAGGCGCCACTTCGACCCCCTTAAAAGAAACGTATTTCTTAGTCTTTTACAATGTCCAAATGATCGATCCATAGCACAAATTAGAACAATTTGCATGGTTTATTTTTTTCAAAAGCCTTCTTATTTCGTTGTTAGCGAAAATGAGATTTTGTTCCTCGTCAAAAGATTTCTCACTGACAAAGATTTTCTATCGAAGTTCCAGTATCAATCGATAGATCAAATCTTAAGGATTCCAATAATTTATTATCGTTTTCAAATGGACCACGCATTACGCTGTAACAGCCAAAAGAAGATTGGGTTTCGCAAGACTGGATGACTTTTTTCATCCGCTCTTCACTTTTATGCCTTGGAAAAAACGTATTCTCTCGGCGTTTTTAATGTGTCAGTAACCATTCGATAGCTCAGATTTAGTAATGTGTTTCATCTCCAAAAAGGCCTTGTTAATGCGCTGAAAAGCAGAATCAATTGTTGTTTCTCATTTAAGATTTCCGCTGAGCAAAGCATTCCTTGGTGTTTTAGTAATTAATCGATAGATCAAACCTTAGAATACTAACGATTTATTTGTTCCTAATATTGACCTCGTATCACGCTGTAACAGCGAAAAAACTATTGTGCTTTGCAAAACTGGAAAAAAGCATTGAGTGCAAAACCCAATTTTCTTTTGGTTCTCATGAAGCACCAAAAAGTCTATTCAAAAAACCAAAAGCACTATTGGAATTATTGAGATTTGATCTATGCGTCCTTCTTTAAACTACAAGAGAGAGGCTCTGGTCATGAGAAATCTTTCAATGAGAATCAAAATATTATTCATGCTCTTTCGGAGCAATAACAAATTCTTTTGAAAGTAAAATACACCTTCAAATTCTTTTAATTCGAGCTATTGATTAATTTTTTGAACATTAGAAACTATCAAAATGTACGTTCTGTCCCAATGGATCAAAGTGAAAAGAAGATAGTCAAAGTGATCGATCTTTTGCGAAACCCAATCTTCTTTTGGCTGTTACAGCGTAATACCAGGCCCGTCATAAAAACCAAATAAATTATTGGAATCCTTAAGATTTGATCTATCATCGGTTAATGAAACTCTAATGGAAAAGCTTTGGCCAGCAAAAAATTTCTAAATGAGAAACAAAATACTACTTTACTCTTTCAGCGCAATGGCAGGGCCATTTTGAAGTTGGAAAACATCGTTCAAATTCCTTTGATTTGTGCTATCCGATAACTATTTGATCATTGAAGAAGGTTGAGAAATACGTTTTTAACAAGAGGTCAAATTGGCGCCTCTATAATAAAACAGTACCAGCTATTCTAACACTTTCGGATAAAGTGATCTTTGAAGGATTACTTTGAAAGTGCTGGAGAGAGCGGTAATAACCTTATGATCAGTTGTACGATCCCTCATTTCGGCACATTATTTGTTTCATTACACCTTTCAAGACTAGTCGATTTCTTATCAAACACAGATGATGTGGCGGGCGATGACCATGACAGGGTGTCACATGAATTACTTTTTACAAATTCAGAAAAAGCTGTTTGGATCAGTTAGTTTTGCGGAATCAGACTATTGCACCGCTGAAAAAACACTAGGCGGTCGTTGTTTGCCTTTTGGCCGGCATATACAATGGATTGGATTCTGAATTTTTTCTGCATTTCCTGGATTGTGTCCGATAATCTAACGAACGCCCACATAGCAAGAATAAACATCCAACTTTGGACCATTGAATCGAATAAAGGGCATCAATGAAACAGAGATGTCGAGATTTCAGCCGAAAAATACACGTTACTGACCTCAAATTAGTCTAATAATGCACGAAAATGATTAATGACTTATTCTGAGGTCAGATCAAGCAGGCCTTTTAGAATATATTGGGTTGTACCAATGAATGCTTTCGCGCTTCGACACTTTTAATGATTCAGTTGCTACCTATTTGAACCAAATAATCAACGAACAAAGTAATCACTATCATGAGCATACGCAGCCTTTTTGTGGGAGATTATCAGATGTCTTCCTTCTAGAATGAATGAGGATAGGTTCATAGAAAATGATGAGGTCACTTTCGAGCTGGCTGCGCTCCTTGAGGTCCTTCTTCCTGTAGAAGCTGCTTCAGAGCGTGAAAAAGATGCAAATATGCTGGAGCATCTAAGGGCTTTACTATGGATGTGGTGCCGGCGTCCAGCTCAGCTCTTTAAATGTTGCCCTAAGACTTTGCAATGTAATGTGGTCGGCCGTATAAATCTGTTTGCGGTTACCCATTGCATTTAGACGGCGAGCAATGGTATTACTTCAGTATTCAAGTGCTTGTACAAGCTACTAGAACATTCATCACCATATAACAGTCTTTTAGCAACAGCCAAATTTGCAGGAAAAAACTGCATAGAACAATAACATGAAATAGATATGGGATAATTTGGTATTATTTCTGTAGCGCAACGAATGCGAATAAATGTAAGCAGGGGCGGACCAATACAGCCATTCCGTTCAACTTTCAGACGGGTTCAATTCTCTGCAATATGCACACATTACGCGTAATTCGCATGAGGACCCAACAGTGGCAAACATCTCGAATGATATCGTTTTCTCAGTACGAAAGCTACTTTTGTATATGCATTTTGGACGCTCACTGAAGATGGAGAACAACATGAAGAGAAATTGGATAACAGGGGAGCAGCATGGGCTGCATTCAAACCCCTCAAAGAAGCCACGAACCAAATAATGGACCCAGCCTTTGTGTTCACCTCTTAAACTCAAGAGTCGCGTCAGCGCTCTGCTATGCAGCATTGACATAAGCTGATATTCCAGTTACATCAACTTTTCTGCGAACAACCCAACGTGCTTCCAGACGATGTCTTCTGAAAATTGTTCTACACTCACAACCAGAATTGGTCAGTCATCCTTGCAGCTGCCTATATTTCAGAAATCTCATATGATATTCGCACCAATCACTACGAGACACAAAGACAATTATATAATATGCCGGAGTCCGTACAATTCGTGAAGACGAACGCTCCAACTAACCCAATTAGTATCTAGTTTTTAATTTTCAAAAGCTGGTCTATATCCTGACTCAACATGACTGATCAATATCTTGTGGCGAGTTTGAACAAAACTGGTACAAAGTCTTCGTCACGGTAATTTTTCTATGCCATCTCCTTCATAAGAGCAATAACTGGATTAGGTGTTTCCAGTTCGCTCGACCCTGATCCGAAAGTCAGTGAGCTTCCAAGTGCAAATTTACTTTTTGAAGCGTTCAAATGTTTTTCAAATAGTTCTTTCAAGTATTTCTTTCATATGTTTCAGGTAGTGCACCCCCTTTCTACAGCGTAACCTAACATCTTTTGTGCATTAACGTAAGTAATGTGAAGTTATTGCGCACCCGTTGTTCATTCTTCATTGAATTTATTGCACATGAGAAGTGAATGATTGCCTATGTTGTAGATTATAAGGTAAAAAATTCTAATTTCTCTGTTGAACGTATTGAGCCCTCATTTATCCCATCCTTATTCGCTACTGGACAAGTCAAGTGGTTCTTCTGAGAAACGACCTCTCTTCCAAAAAAGCGCTCGCAATTATTCGGGCCCTTTTGTATCACTTGGTTTTACACATGGTCAATTTGTTCCACCACTACCATCTCATCCATACCTTCTTAATATGTCCGTACTGACATAGACCATATTTTTTGTGCAGTTGTGACTTTCATGTGGTATGTATAGCAGTAGAGCGATTTAACCTCAAAGCGATTCCTCTAAAAGAGCTAACTGCTTTGAATCACCTCTGAGCACTTTTTTTCAAACTATATGTACACGACGCGAGGATTTAAAGATGAGGTGAGTCGTACACGTCGTGCGCTTTACGGCGTTTGATGAACGAGAGTCGTTACCGACTGGATTCCTCGGGATGTCAAAGCATCTCAGGAAGGTGACCGACCCAATGGTCCGATTTGATTACGAAAGGCTTAAAAGAAACGTGTAATGCTCAACGAGGCCCTAGAGAGAGGAGAATCCGCGGGACAGCTTTTGGACGCGATAGGGTCAAAAGGAAGTAGTACTGGTCCAGCTCGAATTACTCAACGATCAAGGGGACGGTACGAGACGATGATACAGCTGACATAAAATATATCTGTGGTTGAACTTCCCTCATTGTAATCTTCCTTCCCTAAATTCACGCAGATTTCATGGTACACTGCAGAAAAGGGATTCCGTCGAAAGGGTACTTTTCTAAATCTTCAAGTGAAGAGAAGTTCGTATCGGCGTGCCCCTCCCTACCTTGGCTTACTTTCGCTGTACAACCGAAATAATTTTTTGTTGTCATATAATTTTTTCGCATACTATTTGTGAGTTTTTTTTCTTTTCAAATCAAATTATTGCCAAAAGGTTGTGGTAAGTTGAGGAATGTTTTAGTAGCTTCGACAGACACTTGCATGCGATCGTAGCACCATAGCTCGCCATCTAAATAAATGAGCTATAGCACCGGTTCGCCACATTTTGGAGAAATAGGTCAAACCACAGTACCACATCCGCCGTATAGCTTGCTCCAGCGACTCATCATTTCTTTCATAACCTAAATCAGCAGTTGCGAATGAAAAATTGAATCGAATGGACTCAAAAGTGATCTAACCGCTTCTCTGGTCGTCAGCCTCACTCTTTCTAAGGGCTCTGATCATTCCCAGCAAGTCGTTGCATATCACTGATCATGAGGTCATTATATTGTTGATCATTGATTAATAAATCATTGATCAATAGATTGATCAATAAACAAGAACAATAAATTACAGATAAAATAACAAAAATGTCGAAATACGAAATAAATTATAGGACAACTTACTATCATTTCGAGAACCATAGTTTGAAGAGCAATCATTTATCTTTCTGCTTTATTAGGCTAATGCGATGTTAGTAACAAGTCTTGATCACTTAATTTTTCGGCATCTTTGCCTTCTTCAAGGTTCAATGATTCGAATCTAGGTCCACTAGTTGTAGATTTTGTTATGTGGGTTGTCGCTTACTCATCGAGTCGAACTCAGTGGAGTGTGAGAAATTTGGAATTGGGCGCATTGAATTTATCAGGATAAGCCGAAGAACGACTAGCTACCGTTTTTTGACGGCTAGAATATCTATTCCTGCTGCAAAATGAACCACTGCAAAGCAGGTTTTCAAGATCTGAAATGAGGAAATATTGAATGTGACACCTTCTCATTCTTCACATACGCTACAGCTTCTCTGTTCGAAAAGTTATTAGCTAAATATAAAAGCTGTGAAAAAATTATATTGTGCATTGAACTGAGGCAACGCAAAGAATTGCTCCAACAGAACCCTTAACGGCCTCTCCGGCAATTTCGACTTCAATTCTCAGAGATCACTTGTGGCGAAATGCTAGAATAACTCAAGACATTTTCATTACCTTTTTTGTTAGAGTGCTTATTTCCAATGGAACGATAATCCGAGTTTTCTTGGTGACGTTTCTTCTAGATTCTTCCACTATTATTTGAGCCAATAAGTCCATGTGGTGTGGTAAGAGCTCTTGAGCAGCCCGATACACGTGTTTCGTCCCTACAGACTCGTCAGTCGGGCAGAATTGTCGTTTTCCGATCTTTTTTTTAGTCAGTTCTCCTCGGGAGCCTGCTTTCCTTGCAGGGGGATACCACATGACATGTTGGCTCGAGTGATAATGAAAGGATCTATTGAAATTTGAGCGTGTTCTTATGAACCTGGAACAAAAATATAATATCTATAAAACTCATGACATGTAGGCTCAAAGAATAATAAAAGACCTATTGAGCGTGGTCTTATTGAAACAGTTGAAATAAGGTTAATATGATGAAAATACCACCAAAGAGCAATCGAGTGCACATCACTCTGTGTTAAGTGAAAATTTCACTTGATATAGAGTATAAAACGTTCGTCTTCGATATCTCTCTGCAGGGAGAGCAGGCTTCCGAGAGAACTGACTAATAGAAAGACCGAAAGACGACGGCTTCCGCCCGACTGACGAGTCTGTAAGGACAAAACACGTGTATCGGGGGTACAATAGCCCTTTCAAATAATAATGAAAGGATTAACTGATAATTATTCATTTGCGAGAGGGAGATAAAAACAAGAAGTTGTCAACATGAAA
Source organism: Parelaphostrongylus tenuis (assembly GCA_019055375.1). NCBI lineage: Eukaryota > Metazoa > Nematoda > Chromadorea > Rhabditida > Metastrongylidae > Parelaphostrongylus > Parelaphostrongylus tenuis. The sequence goes on from JAHQIW010006144.1 coordinate 54,955, forward strand.
AATAAAAATAACTAAGATCAAAATATGAATGAAATATCTATATGAATTGAATTAGACAGCATAGAAATGTTCATAGAATTTTGAAACATCACATTTTTGTAATTCTGTGGCTTTTTCCTTGAAATGCGGGGTTTTTGAGAGAAGCATCGTCATTGTTCCCACCACAACAACTTTATCGATGTCTCTTCTATGATATTTTACCATTTATTGGAGACTAATCTTCCTCTAGTGACAGTAGAATTCCACATTTCTTCAAAAACCTACCACCATGTCATGTAGCCTCCACTCTCGCCGAACAACGGTGTCGTGTGCTGCGCAGGATTTCAACGGCGTTGTCAACCTGCTAACGCATATGTAGCTTTCAAAATGACTCGCGCAGGCTTCCCTCTGAATCTAGTAAATGCTGCTTATTTTCCCAGGCAAATCTGAGACTAGTATGGCACCAATTCACTAACCCCGGAAAGATGGATGACTTGGTGGTCATGAGCGTGAGATCGAACCATCGACCTTGTTTGCTGCGCAGAGCACCTCTAACTACTGCGCCATATGCACTCAGCAGTGTGATTTATTATAATGAAATCACATTACTGAGGGATTTTACATTCCGATTGTGCAGAAGAAATTATAACGGAGAGTGTTTCTTACTTATCTTGCAGCTAGATTGACCCAAATCAAAGCTTGAAGGCGTTTTCATTTCTTGAAGACATGGTAATGCTCAAATTTCGGCTTTTTGTGGAAACGATTTTTCCTTCAAATCATACCCACGAGCATACAAGAGAGCCGAGTAAACGAGCAAAACAGCTATTTTTCGAGTTTGTTTCGTAGGCAGGGCGGAGTACTCACATTTCGTATTGTATATTAGTGGCTGTACTCGATGTTAGTCGGATACACTTATGATATTTATTTGACTTATTAGCAATAGTATTTTCATTTGCCATCGTTCTCTGATTACAGGAGCGCATGGTAAAAACGAGAACAATCCGGAGTGGGAAATGCTTACCGATTAGCAGTGTAATTAAAACAACACCGAGCTGATTATTCAACTTCTCTGTAGCCATCATGAATTCCCAGTAAAATGGTGGACATTTTCATCCAAATGAATATGTCCTTCATCTGTTATCCATAGGGACAAAACTCGTCGAAAATAAGTGGTTTATGAAAATTTTATTATTTATTGGAACTGAGTAAAGCTCGTTCTTGGCACTTCAGTGGCTCATTAACATTAGATTAGTAAAATTGATCAGTACCAGTTCAAACTCCTTTCTCAAGATAGAGGGTCTAGTCGCAGCGACGAATTATGCAATAACTACTTGGGCATAGAAAAAGAACTTATTATTTGTTAATCACCAGCAGTAATTTTAGTTCGCTAAACAAAATGGCCTTCGGAAAACGCGTTGAATAAGTGCAGTATAAGACATCTGGCAAAGCAGTGATAGTTTGAAAGCAATGGCAGTCTGCCCAGCGTGCCAATCGTGGAGCAGTAAAGACTCATTTTTGACGACCTCGAACTTTAAATATAAATCAAACCGACAACAACTGCATGTTATGCAACAAAGAAGGGGCCAGCGAGAGCCTTCGGTTTCCTACAATCCCCATGTACGTCCGCTATTCGCCATAAAGATCGTCCGTTTTCGGTGGTCAAAGTATCCTAAATTTTATTCTCTTCAAGCCACAGTGGAAAAATGCCAAATGCCATCACAAAATTGATGATTCCCTGCAAATACAGCGTTGCATTTGTCCAGATGTGGTAGAAATGAATTGTTTTTCTTCCCACGTAACTGCTGCTAAAATTTTTAAAGATCACTGAGGAGCTATCACTAGGCTGAAAATTGGCCTAAAAATTTGTCGCCGCTTAACATAGGTGGCAAATTTTCTTTCACAATCAAGCATCTTTCGCTAGGCAGAGGTTTTCATTCAAATTTTCAAGAGCCATTCGATAGCACAAATCTCAGCGATCTTCATGATAAACTTGGTTTTCGCGAATGACGTTCTAGTGCGTTGTTACAGCTAGAAGAGTATTGAGTTTCCTTTTTTTTTCGACGCCGTCTCGATTGCGCAGCACAATTTGCATGTGGCTCGTCGAGTGTAAAACTTAACATTCTCTTAGCTGCAACGACGCACTAAAAAGTCTTTCTCAAAAACCAAAATTATCCTTAAAATTTTAAAGATTGGCGCCGTCGAATAGGTGTGAAAACTTGATAGATAAGTCGTGTTTAGCTCAAAGTCTCAAATGGGCAGCACAGTTCTATTCTTGTTGCTACAGCTTGCAAAGAGCATTTTTTGAAAACGCAAGCACGCCATTGAAACCCTCGAGATTTGAGCTATCGACTGCAAATGAAATGGCGACGGTTTGGTGCCAATGCTATCATTTACATGCACATAGAACGCATAGGCGCCGTACGTAAAATGAAATCTTAATTACACCGCATCGGCGCAATGAAGGGATTTCTTGGAAAACCAATACACTATTAAATTGGCGAGATATGTGTTATCATTGAATTAATGAATTTTTTGAGACTTAGCTTTGCTTATCTATTTATGCTTAGATGTTTAATAACGTTTTCTTATCACTGTTATAGCGTAATATAAGGACCTTTCGGAAAAATAAAATACATTTTCGAATTTTCGAGAGTTAAGCTATCGAATAGTCACTAAAACGTCTATAAATTGCGAAAAATACTTTTATTCTGAATATGGGTGCTAATAGAGGAAGTATCGTACCATACGCAATGATGAACGCGCTCTTCCTACACTTACTCGGGTAACATATTGGAAATACCTCCATAGACCTCTGTTGGAAATATTTAGTTGTGGAAGATGTGCTTTCAAGCTACGTTTTTGTACGACAGGAGATGAAAATGTACTATAGCGGTTGAAAGTTTGTTTTTCTTTTCACAAAACTTGCTATTGCTGCTGAAAAATGAAGGATTTCAAGAGAAGTAGTAGCTCGTTGTATGGAAAAAACTTTTATGAAAGGTTCATTTGTGATATTCTATTTTTTTATGTAACAACGACAAGATACCTCGGACTTAGAAACTTCACATACAATTACCAGTGAACCATCTGCAATATTCTAGCGGGTAACATATTGGAAATACCTCCATAGACCTCTGTTGGAAATATTTAGTTGTAGAAGATATGCTTTCAAGCTACGTTATTGTAAGACAGGCGATGCAAATGCACAATAGCTGTTGAAAATTTGTTTATTTATTATCAGAACATGTTATTACCTCTAAAAAATGAAGGATTTAAAGAGAAGTAATCACTCGTTATATGGAAAAAACATTTGTGAAAGGGTCATTCGTGATATTCCATTCTTTATGTAGCAACGATAAGATCCTAAGAGATACCTCGGACCTAGAAACTTCATCTATAATTACCAGTGAACCAACCTATGACATCCAAGCGACGGGGGTAGCATTTTAGGTGTGGAATGTGATCTTCTTTTGCTCTTACAAACGTCATGTGATAACTTTTTGAAATCGTGGTTATATTGTCTTATATTATCAAGATTCTCGAGGTTTCGGTCATGTAATAACCAATGGAGCTTTAGTGAAGAGCCATATCAGAGCCCCAACTTAGCAAATGAAGAAGATTGAGTGTGAAACGTCATTTTATTTTATCTGCAGCGTAATAAAAAGATTTTCATAGATGTACCCATGATGTGCAAAACTTTCCGCGTCAGGCGGGAATCGAACCCACATCTCATTCTATCCGAGAGCACGTGCACTAACCCGCTGTACTGACGCCCATTTTGCACACCACTCCTTCTTTCATTTTTCTTTTTTTCAGACTTTTCTACTTTTTCTGTTTTTCTCTCTTTCTAGAAACTTTTTAGAAAATCAAACATGTCATTGATATCATAGAGATTTGAGCTTTGGAATACTACAATCGTCTCGGAGAGAGCTTTTATGAAGTGAGCAAGGCTTCCAAGAAATCGTACGCCTGAACTGGTACACTTCGACCTTGAGGGGTCAAAATAGCTTTGAACTTCTTCAAAATAGCTTCGGTATTGCTATTTATACTCCTTTTCAGAGGAAGGTTGATATAGAAAAGCATCTGATGATGTTTCTCCGTTATATCAGCATCCAGCTAATAAAGGTTTCAATAATGGGGAAAATTTCTTATATTTTGTTACTCTCTTTAGTGAATATGAGTTTTCGCGCAGTATTGCCAGTACCAGTACCGACGAGCCCTGCGAAGCACACTATGGCCATGCTCTAGCAGTCGCATTCTTCGTTGTTTTGTTCTTTGACAAAATCCACGCCCATTAAGATTTTACGGGGTATGCCTTTAGTAACAGCTCGAGCTTACAGAGCGCAAAACGGTTCTGAAGAAAGCGTAGGCATTGAAATGCCTATCACTTTTGTACTGAATGAATTTTTTGGCAGCATGGCATCAATAAAGCGATGTGTTCTGTTTGGCTTCTCGAACATCATTACTGATCTTTGGTCGTTGAAAGCTGGTCAGAACATCGGATGCTTTCACCCATTTGCGAGATACGGGATACCCAACGTCGACCTTTCAACTGTGCGTTCAATAAGGCCAAGTAATCTATCATCCTGCTTACGAAGCGACCAGGCTTTGCTGCATGCGTTATGGCCAGGAATAATTGTCGAGTCAAAAAAGGTGGGCACGGGGTCGGATGTTTTTTTTCCTCTTCAACTACAATCTTCCGATGCTCTTAAACCGTTCCCCAAGGCGCTCGTTTTTCTCTGTTCAGCTCTGGAGCTAGGTCGTTTATCATGTTGATTTCACGACTACATAGACGCAACTGGAGCACTCGCTTTTCCTAAAACAAACATCCTATTGGAATCAGTATTTCACGAGCCATCAAAGGTTTATAAAAAGGTAGGCAAAACTAGGAAAAGAGTATTTCATAATAGTCGAAAATAAGCTCCTTTTTACAAGAATCTGTTTTTCTCAAAAAAAATACCGACTTTCTATAAGTGGTCGTTCTTTTCACCAAAAATATCACTTGTTGTACCGTTG
>JAHQIW010006145.1:0-19386 GCA_019055375.1 Parelaphostrongylus tenuis
TGCAAGACGCAGCGCCCGCGCATACAATACAAATCGCCCAGCTCGCCTATCGGAGCGCACCCCTTCTGAATTACTTTTCTCCTGGCACCAACGATGCTCTTTTCCCCCCCCACAACGAATAAAACGACGCCCCCCCGGCTCACACAACTCTGCGACCAGTGTGGTATCAATCTACCGACCCCGGAGGGATGGATGCGCTCGGTGAACCATGAGGGCGAAATCGAGTCAGTCGACCTTGTATGCGACGCAGAACACTTCTAGCCATTGCTTCACATACGCTCATGGCCCACCTACTATATCATGAATGACGGTCATATGCCGTCGACTATATAATAGACCTAGGCATGACTTCATTTTATCAGATCTTATCATTCTGCGCGTTCCGTTCTCTACTATGTGGGTGATAAGTGGTGCAGGCGGCTCCGAGAAGGCGAGTTAAATCGCCGAAGCATATGTAAATAACATTTCTTGGAAAAGCTATCAGTCTTTGTACATATCGCGGACTCCAGCAATACTCTAGAGCTGTCATGCCTTAAGTTTTTAATGGAGAAAAAGATTTTCGAGTAAGATAAAAGATAAATCTAAAGATTTATAACCACAATTTACTTGAATTATTACTATTCACACGCGAAATTTCGCTTGCAGCAAGCACAAGGAGCTTTACTGTCACCGGCTTCACTTTACCTGCTGCAATGGTTTACTCTACCGAAGCTGCCGTCCGTAACCAACACCCTGCTATTGCTGCGAGTCCAGATGGAGCTAAAGCATTTGTACAACGTCTTGTAATGCAAACAGTGAGCTTGAAACTTCTTGATTTGAGTTTCAGTTTTTATCAGCGTTTCAGTCACATGACTTCATAGCTTGGCATATTATTATTGAAAACCTTTCATATAATCCCTTTAAACTAATGAAAATTTTAGGTCTTCAGTGTTCTCGACAGTCAAGGCCGTAGCGCACTATTACCCGATACTATAATATCAGCCATTTTGGGACAACTTACTGTTAGAATCAGTTATGAGCCCTTGTTGTGCCAGAAAGCTGTTACTGTAGGAGGAGATAGTGAGTCCAAATACTGAACGTCCACTTCAAAGATTACAAGTAATTGCAACGGGCACCTAAAATAAGGCATAACTGCTTGAAAGTAGAGACACTAATAAATAATAAGTTGCGTAAAAAATTCATGTCGATTTGGTTTTTAAGCATGGATTTTCCAGTGCACTTTTATGGATTCAGTACTGTTCAACTGCGTATTTTCTTGCAAACATTTTTGTATACAACTTATCTATACTTCTCTAAGATGGAGCCGTTTCAAAAACAAATTCGCTCGTTACTCACGCACCTACGGTGCCTATGGGAAAATGCTAGTGAAACGGCACGTGAGACCAATTTAGCTTGGGAAATGATATGGTTGCACTTCGACTTTATCCAGACCTTTCTCATTTTAACGAATGTTGACGATGCTTTTGAAGCAACAGTCAGATTATAAGACTAGCATTCGGCATGTCACTGAGGGGTTCTCTTCGACCATCTCCAGGACAATCTGACGACCAAAGTCCTACGGTCAGCTCGAGGGTTAGTGATCCTTCGGATTGCTTTATCCGGCTTTGAAATTGACTAGCCACTTCTTATCCGTTTTTCTGTAACCGTATCATCGCCCCAAGCTCTATCGATCTTGCTTGCCGCTTCACTAACATTTTCTCCTCGCGCCTTTTGTGCATGAGTTGCCAGCAAATTTATTTCCAAGACAGCTCCATCTAAAGCAAGTTTAGGCAAGTCGTATGCCATTTTGATCAAAAGAAAATGAACAATTATATATCGATATCGGAGTCATGCATTTTTATTGCAAAAATCATAGTGAACAACCAAAATGGCGTGAAACTTTTACACAACTCATCGATTTGTAGTAAGAGGAAAACCATCATGATAGCAGTGAATTCAAGAACTCCAAAGTCCATGGCATGTTTCAGGTAAGTTTTTCTATCTTCCCGTAATAATACAGCATTGAGTTTGCTGGATGATGTCACATATGGCTTAGCAGATATTTCTTATATGGCATCATTTTACTCATTATTCTATCACCGTGTACGGAAGTGTCCATACAAAATTTATAATTTTTCTAGTCGACCAAAACAAAGTGAACTGTATCATCGTCGACAATACTGTGACAGGAACGTGCACTACGGCGATGGCGGAGACAGATGTGTATGACAGGACCAAACGTGATGGTATCATCTGTTACCAAGTATACATCAATCTCAGGAACTCTCTCGGTTCGAAATACGTCCTTTTGGTACAACTTTGCCTTGCAAAAGAAATCTATGTAGACCACCAACATCATCATGGCGAACTGGTCGAAGGCGATGTGGCAAAGTGTGATGAACAGAGCAGTTCGGACGCTGGCAGCGGGGCCACTTTAGATCGCACTTCTTCTCGGCAGCTGCCACTGTCGGCGGAAACTGAATCGAATCATTGTTTGCGACGGATACTATCGCCCTACCTTTACCTATTATAACGTTACAGCAGAAATGGATTAGTAAATCATGAAGTGACACAAAGTGTTTATTTTAGCACGGCATACTATTCTTTTCTCATCGATTGCAACATTTCTTCAATCTGAACATGATTTGACCTTCAAGAGCTTTGATAATGAATCTTAGTGATTACCTATGTTTCGAGTGTTTCTCTCATTCCGTTAGTATCACACGTCCCATACAAGAGTAGCAAAAAGAAAATATGTCACAATGCTCGTCAAATGAATCGGTACGTGTTGCACCGTCTTTCCTTCGATATTTTGCGGATGTTATCACACAAACATTGCCTTTTATTCAAGTGTTTTACCAAAATCTCGTTCGAACTCCAATACACAGGGCGCAAGAAAGCTTCTGTAAACTATGTATTTTGTTAATTCATGCAACGTTATGATTTTTTTGGTACTTTTATGTGAAACAGCGGTAAATGAATATTGCAACCTCGGCCGCTGGGCAAGAATTTTCGTAGGAGTGTTATTAATCATTTGAAAGCTCAAATCTGTGGCTAGCACGATACATAGCCGGATTTTAAGAACACCCTTTTATAACGCTGTGAATAAAAAATAAAATTATGTTTCACACAACCAAGCGTTTTCTTATCTCTCTTGGAATTTGCTGAATAAAACTTCTCTCTCAGAGTGCTAGTACTTTTTCGATAACCCATATTTCGAGAAACTCAAAAATGTGTTCGTTTTTTTGAAAAAGCTCTTCTGATGGCGCCGTTGAAAAAGAAAATGTTTTGTTTTACACTTCACCGAACAGAGCTTTTCATTAGACTATTAGTAATGAAAAATAACGTATGTTCCAATGATTCTAACGCTACGCTTACTTTTTGGAAAGACCGTTTTATTGCAGTGCAGAGGAAGATAAAAGTGAGTTTCACATATTTTGAGGGCTTGTTTGCAGGTTAATCTACGGGCTGGGGAGCGGGACGACAGATCGATGGTCTGACTCGTTAGACAAGTGGGATATAAACTTGTTTTGAACTGAGAATTTTTTCCCCGCTTTGAAAAAAAAACTCCACATAACACGATTGACTCGGATACTACGAGATTTTCTCAACACGTTCATAAGCTTTCCATGCTTCCCACAGACTAATCTCGTGAGAAAAATGAAAGCGCACTGCAAGTGGACAGCGTTATAAAGAGACTTTTTCGAAAACAGGCTAAGTGCGGCTCTAGCAAGAGATTTATGCTTTAGAATGATTACTAACACTCTATGAATAATTCTAGTCTAGCAAAAGGGATCGATTTTCTATTTGTCGCCATCTCACATATAGATACCTTTTTTTTGAAAGGGCCGACGTTGTTGATATTGACTGATTTCAAACCAGCAAGTGTCTACAGAGTGGTGAAACGGCCGTCAACGAGACTGGAGGGATTAATGACCGTCATCGAACACATCATCCTGTCACCTCGTCTAGTCCGGAAAACATTCTAAAGATTCGGTGGCAAGATCAACGAAATCTGGAGCCTTCGATGCCTAGAATCTTGGAAAGCTTGGGATCAGCGACTACAGCGCCCGAAACGTTGCCAAAAAAATGTTCAAGCTGCGCAGCCAAAAAAATCTCTTGTGATAACTTCATGGACAAAAAGATAAAAAAAAACGGCTTTCAAAGGCACGGTGTAATGATCCGTTTGATAGCTGTTATTCGTTTGTCAAAGATGCTTTTTACGATTGAGTACATATTCACGGTCGTATCACTCCACAATCGCCAGAATCGATGTGAAACTCTCAAAAAATTTTGGCAGAAGTTCGCCATAGCAAAAGGCATGTACGGCAGTTATTTTCCTTCTTCTGTGATAGTCTGGGCCGACATTTGGGCTACTGGAAAGAAGCCGTTGGTCTTCAACAGCAGGAGCGTGAAAATCACTGCTGATAGTTATCAGCAGCAAGTTTTGCGAGGTGTACTGGAGCCTTCAACCGCTCAACACACGGCGCTGTCAGACTTGAGCTTACATAGGGAAATGTCTCGGCTACTCAGAGCAATAGCGCAGACGAGGTTAAAGCGGCTCTGACACTCGCCTGGGAGGAAATTGCGGTGAAAACGTGTGCGAGTTATGCTGGAATTATCGCAAGCCACTTTGCAAATGTGCAGAGGCTGAGACAATCTCGAGTATTTGTTACAAACTTTCTTATTTATTGTTGCAGTTATTGATCTGTTATACGTAGCTATTCCGTCAATTGAGTGAATCCATTTGTTTATGCAGCATGTTTCTACTGTTGAAATATCTGAAGTTTCTTAAAAACTTTTTTCGCAACCTGCAATATCTATATATACATATATTATATACTTATACATTTTTTCCACGGGCTTCTTATAAGGCTTTCTAGACGGTGCAACACTTAATATTTCACTCAACGAGCACTGTGGCGTTTCCCCTCTGTTATTCTAGTATGAGGCGCGTGATACGGACGAGACTGGGCGAAACTATCGAAATCATACGTGAATCACTGAACATGCAATGCCAACCCCGCAAAAGGCTCACTGAAACTCTACGGATTTGTATATATTGAAGTGCTAACGAGATTCTACATATCGGTCGGATAAAAAGCAATGATTTGATTTCATAGAATGGTCTATGACCGACTTATATGATTAACCAGAATTTCAATACTGTTAACGTGTAAAATAACATTATCAAAGTGCGAAATATACAGAAGATTCAGAGATAGCTTTCAGTGCTAAAATATACATCAGGTAAAAAGGTTCAAAAAAAGGGGACTGTGTAATTACCTTGTCTTGTCAATAAACTTGTACGAAATTGATTTAAAACTCTCGTTTGGCTGACTTCTCGAAGCCTTCTCTTTTCTGAGCCATACTGATTTAAGGCAGGAGCCTACAGCCTTTCCTCAGATGATCACTACTGTGCATTTCTCGCTTCATGTTTTGTTGCTAAGACGCATCCCTTGCTATTTATTATACTATCTAATTTAGACTTCTAAAAGGGTAATGATTGATGCGAGAAGTATTTATAGTTTTAAACTGCGAGATCGAATTGAGTCGTATAGCGACTTAGACAACTCGCGACGCTAGCAGTTCATCTGGCCTAAGAAATAATATTGAACGCACAAGGCAGTGATGTATTGAGAAATTTATAAAGGAGGTCGCATTTCAACAGTGGATACCTAGTAGTTACTTTTGCACCACCTCATCTGACCTTATGGGAAAGCAATCTCAAATGTTGATACCTTCAAGACTATGCAAGATTTTGCAGAGGAACTCAGCTGCGAACACTCTACCATTCGTGTCATTCAGAACAGATTGCAAATCTAATTACAGTTTTATCGCCGTTTGAATGCGCAACTTTTTTGCATTAGAATAGTACGATTGAGCAGAAACGACTAGCAATGCCACCAAATCTCGAAGGCTAGAGGACTCATGACTCGAAAAGTGAAAATGAGCATGGAAGTCTTCAGGGTTCCAGCAAAAAGTGGCGTAAAGTGTGGACACCTAATCCTATTTATTGCAGGTATGAGAAAAGTGAGGGTATTGAAACTCTCGTTGAAACAATGATCTTGTATTGACCTGTGTTCAAACTCACGAATAAAACAGAATACTCACCACTTACAATGAACCAGCTATTGAACATTAGCGAATAACTTTGTTCAAAAACAAGCCACACTTACATGGCTGAATCTCAGATTAGAACCGTACACTATCTGCAATTTCCATGCGACAAACACCTTACATGCTACATTTTACACGACTCTTCTTCATCTACTAGGCGTACCTCCACTTCTTGTTACAACAGCTACAGCCTTTTTTGCATCCACCACTCTAGAACGTCAACAAGCATTCGTGCATGGGTTCAGCCGGTGTTTGAGATTTCTCGTCTTACTATGATTGTCGTAGAAAACTCCTCGTAAACCTCAGCTATAAATAGGTTATATATATACTATCTTTTTTGGGCGACGCAGGATTGTATTTGTACTCAATGTTAGGAGTAGGAAAAGTAATAGTAGTTCGAGAAGTGGTTTTACGGCGACTTCGCCTTCTCCAGGGCCTGAATTGATTCAACTGCGCTGTAGAACTAGGATAGAAAAGTTGGGTAACGAAGTGCAAAGAGAGGCACTATTTTCGAATCTCTACCCGAGGACTCTTATTGAGGAAGAACATGTAAATGGCGAGATCAACCTTGAATCTCGCGTATTCCAACGAAGTTCTCTCAAACACTCAGTCCACTCTCGACATAGAAGACTAGGTTCCGACCTCACACCTATCAGCAACGATTAACACCTAGTCAGGGAACTCACATGGTCAAAATCTATCCAACTACATAGTAATGAGAGAAGTGAGATGTCTGCAATCGTTCCTACTCAGCTGAATCTTGAAGTAACGGAAAGACCATCTTTCGGGAAGTTTTCCTTAACCAGTCCTCTGAGAGGGATTAGCTAAACCTCTCTCACTTTCACATAGAAAGACGAAGGGATGAAATTCCAGATGAGATCGGCCTGGCGATCAACAACGAGAGGATCTTCTTAATATTACAGCGACTCTCTAGAAAAACTTCAGTAATGAATGGACAGCAGTGGTTCAGAACTTGTAATTACCCAGCAACTCTTGAAGTGACGTCATCAAGCATTCCATATGTAATATCTAATGTAAAAATCATTAGACCACGGATAGTGGATGAGGTCGACGAGGAACTCGGAACATTGTCATTAGAAAATCCGCTATGCGGAAATGCGAAAATGCACTTCCGGCGTGAATACGTGTGCGAGACACCGAATTAATGATTTCATTTGCCAACACACCAATTTTCGATGTAAATTTTTGCTACCGTATTACGGTGACTTAGATCTACACGTACTGGGTTGGTGGTGGTAGCCCAAGTTCGGCAGATCAATAGAGGAAGATCAAAAAATCAAAAATCATGCTAGTGAAGTAAAATAATTAAAATAGTGTAGGATATGGTGTGATTTGATATTATGTGGGATATATATAGGATATATAGCACACCAATAGTATATTATATCTTATATAACCAAAGCACATGGGGTGGCCGTGCCAAGTGATTTCGATGTTCGTTACTGCGCGCATGGGAGCCGATTCCTACCTCTCGAAACTCTCCGGCAGCCAACAGCGAACACTTGTGGAACGTCATAGCCATATTATCCTGGAGACTGCAAGGAGACACACTCGACCAGTATTCTACGACGTTCAGGAGGACGAAGGAAAACGATTGAATGCTAAGAGCACTGGGATCTGCACAGTGAAAAAGACACTGTGACGACGGACACAAGTGTCTAAAGTCTATGATCTAATGAGATATGAGCCGCCTCGGTGAAGCTTTTGAAAAGGATTTCGTGAGATAGTTCAATTTAAGCTAGTTTCGTGTGCACTTGAATATCAGTGTATATGCAGTCAAATTGAATTTAGCAGAAGTTCTGGGAAAATGGTCTAAGTTGCTGTCCTGAGGATATCCCTGCATTTGGACTGTCGATTGAAATTCGGACCATTTCCATGAAACTCGGAAACGCAATCTTTGATCCATTGTGCTCCAAATTTAGCAAGAGCAAGTTTGACATTTATGTTTGTAAATCGATGCCAAAAATGGCTGCCATAGTGGTGAAAATCCAGTGGCAAGGTGAGAAATTCTTATCTAAGGCAGAAAATGTACCCTCTTCCTCAACATTTCAGGTGAAAGAACTTGAAAGCGAAGTTGTTTCGAGCATAACTTTCTGTTTAATCAAATCATTGACCGTACACTCTATGGTCGATCAACAGGCGACAAAGACGTTTGCAAGAAATTAGGTGACCACGACAATTGACCGACTCAATAGAAATGTTCAACGAAAGGAAACTCAGTCAGTTTAATTTCTATGAAAAAATCGATAAAAGGACAAGTACGCACTCACCTGAACACTTGCTTTTCCAATTAGTGCGATTCGCCTACCGGTTTTCAGTCAAGGAGAATATCCTACTAGGGAATCTCAGAAGAACTCTGCCACTGGGTTGTCTTGATTACAAGTAATTATAGTCGCTTTAGGACTGAATATAAGGTGCCACACGTAACTATATTCTCTCCAAGGTGGTCACTCATGGTATAACGTTCACCTCTGAATGGAATTTCGACTGTACTTGAATTCGTCAATAAATTTAGTAAATCGGATGGTGCAAGTAACAACATATATTGTTATTGACGCAGACGGCTTTCTCACCAATCTATCGTGTCCCTAGACGACCGATCGAATGGGATGGGCTTCGTGTTCTTAGAGTGTTCAATTGACATAGGCCTTTGGACCTTCAACACAATGGATCCTGCTTGTCATTTAATTAAAGCCTGAAATAAGTTGACTGACAAGTGCCTAAAATGAGGTTGAAAATGGAGAAAGTTTATAATGCTAACTCGGATTACATATAAATCAGTCCAGCAGAAGAACTATGAATGATTTCCGTGGGCATTTCTGAACAGCAACAGAATTACACTGATCTAAGAGAAAAGACCTCCGATAAGACATCACAGAATAGAAGAGTACAGAAAAAATGCTAAAATCCCGAACATGAATGGCTAATGGCAAGCATCGTTTCTAAAATCTGGGTGCTGTTGAGACTAAGTTCTTCTCTTAAGGTCTTGATGCCGATCTGGATCATGCAATGTTCTGACATCACGGTCGTGGGGTTGAAATAATTGGATAGATAAAAGCTAGGGATAAATCTCTCTAGTTCATCAATCAGTCAGAAATAAGCCACAAGAAGAGTCGATTTGTGGTATCGCAGAGATCACTGGATGCATATCTGATCATTCTAAAGACCCGCGCTGGCATACCAATGTACAAGTCACTGCTGATTTCCACTGAACATTTGGTGCTAAGGTTCTGCCATTGAAGGGATGGACGACTTGATGAGCCTGCAGAGTAGTGCTGAACAAATGACCACGTATGTGCTGCACGACACCTCTAACCCTCCAACCACGGCTACCAGATTCGAAGAATAGTGGATTGCAGCATCCTTGCAGGTGTCGTTGGTACTAAACTTCTTGAATAGTAGAACTCCACGCGAAACTTTTTGTTCTAGAGGTAAAGAACGGAAGTAAGCAAACAGAAATAACGAAATTATGAAGAAACCATAAGTTGACAACATTTTAGCTTTCTGGCTGATTATCACCGTCCCCAGCACGTTTGCCAAATTCGAGCTTGAACTTTATTAAGTGATATCGCAAATCAACAACAGAAGCACGGACACAGAACACGATTTTAAACTGAATTTTTACCAGTTTAGGAAACGCTAGCTGGAAGGTAGATATAGTATTGCACGGTACGTGATCTGAAGGCGAAATATGGCCAAAACGTCAGAGAGCGCTTCTGGAGAAGTTATAGTGACCTCGCACAGACATGAGAAAAGGTAGTTCTCAAGCAACATTGTTTTCTGAAAATTCTCAGATAAGTACAAGAATGTGGAGATGTACGTGCTTCATGCAAAATCGTATAGAAGTGGTTAGAGAAACAAGAGGTTTGCTCTGCAGGTGTTCTGTATAAAGAAGAGTGTTGGGGACCATCATTCATGACTTCTTCTGCAATCTCTGCGGCAGTTATGGCAACACACCATCATATGAGAAAAGGTGGGTGGAGTGTTTGCCCAAATGATTCCCGCAGAACTTCGACGTGTAGAAAGTTCTAGAAATCTAGTCTCGGAAAGGTTGAACTTTTTCTTTTAGAATAGCAACAGCTCGCATTCCACACGTTGTCTGTGAGAATAAAGAACTTCAGCGCGATAATAACTCTTATAATTTTGATACTGAATACGAAGAGTGACTAACTATATCGGCAACATCGGCGGTTACGGACGCACTGAACAGCAGGAACGCCTCTGCGTAATATTTAAACATCGTCACTAGCTCTATAACAACATTATAACCAGAATTTTAACCTTCAGCAACAATGATACATACGTAACAAGATCAGTTCAACAAGAATAAGTTATTTCAACAGGTATATTATTGCACAACATGTACAAGTAGAACGAAATTGCAAATCTGCATCAATTTTGGATAACTTGATGTTTATACGTCTCGAAGGCATGATGCCAAAATGGAATGGATGTTATGGAGGTGAGATTCGACAGGTACCTACATCATCATCTTTTCTTTATTACCTTAGTCCATATACGATCAAGTATTGATGGGACGGAACGAGTGACTTTTACAACAGTCTTCCCCGTTGATACTCTTGGAATTTTTGTTTAGCCTCGATCCAGTATGTTTTATTATTTGATTTCCAAAGCCACTTTGTCATGCACGTGCTTCTGTTCCTCCTAAAGTCATGATGCCTCGATAAGCGAGCGCTGTGTCTGCGTTGGATTTTGGAGAACTATCATATGGATAGAAAGTATCTTTATTCGTGAACGCTGAGAACTTCATTCCAAAAACTTTTCAGAAAGAATTTTTCAGTCGACTAGTCAGGGTAACACGTATTATTCATTGTATTGAAAACATCATAGTTAGCAGAATTCTCCGACTGAGGCCTAACAGCCTACTGACCTTATAGAGTGAAAGGGGCAAAAATATAATGAGTGTACACTTCTTCCACAGTTCACAGTTGAGTTTATTTTCAACTGACGACCGCAATTGCCGTGAAGAAATGCGATCGAAACGGGCCTGATGCTAACATTCGAACTGCTCTATTGACCACACTTTGCCACATCTCTTTTGACCAATTCGCCATGATCACATTTGTAGTCTGCAAAGATTCAGTTCTTCGAATAATCAGAATCATGCTCAAAAAGAAGGAACTGTTCAAACCGTAAGAGTTCCTGAGATTGATAAATGCTTGGAGGGAATAGACTCGATATTTGCGTCCATGCCTGCCTTACACATTTGCTCCTACATTCCCTTTCTGACGCATAGGGAGGTCACCGTGTTGCCAATGATGATGCAGTGTGGCTGGAACCTCGTCACTGGTGGGACTGCAATTGACTTCTTTTGCCAAATATTTGGTTTCATTAGAAATCCAGTTAAACACGAAAACTAGTTTTTCATACCCTTAGTTTTTTATTCGCGTTAATACATAATGAAATAATAAATTCTATATGACCGGCCCATCTGCGTTCCGCTAAGATGTGCGGTCTCCTAATTACCAAAATGGGATAGACTTCGAAGATCTGAGTCGCACAAGCAGGCTAGATGTTGTGTGCGTCAACTAATTTTTTAGAAGACATCGTCCAAGCGCTTTACAAATCGTTCGTAGCACTTTTGACGTGGTCGAAATATCAGCCCAGGCTTCGGTGCTTAGCAGAATACTGGAAGACTGTTGAATTGCAAAAGTGAGCAAGGAGTCTGGGGCCGTTATTGCTCAGTAGCATCTTTGAGAAGTCCAAATGTGGCCTTTGCTTCTCTACTTCTTCTTTCTTGTTCCTCCTTCATATTATTTTCCATGCTGATTTCTGCGATCAGAGATCCATCCATTTCTACTTGTTCACCATTGAACCACTAGTCAGGGTAACACATATTATTCATCGTATTATAAACATCATTTTTAACATGTTTTTCTCTAAACGGCTCACTGTCCATTTATTCATGGTTCGATCTTTGTTCCCGCTTCGTTGAGTTCTGTGAGCTTCGTGTGTCGTCCTCAAAACGAAGGTCCGATAGGAATTCTCCATCAGTCCGATGTTTGGTCGTCCCAATCGAGCGAATTCATCATGCACTACAGGACTAGCGTTGAACAGTTTTGGCGATATTTTGCACCTGTCAAACCCAAGTTAGGATCAAGGGCAGGTAATATTCTCAATAGACTTTTATAACTCTCGATACATTTTGAATGTGGTCCATGCGGCAAAATTTCTTTCGAAGACCTGCTTCCTCATCTGGCTCTGCCTCATCAAAGTTCTTGATATGTGCACAGTATAATCTTCATAAAGACCTTATAAATACACTTATAGGCAATTTGGAAGTTCATTACGATGATGGCTTCGGTCACCTTTCTTATGAAGGATGACTGTACGCAACTTCTTCCGTTAGTCTGAATTTTTTCCTTTGAAAGTAGATGTCATGTGTGTAGCGAGCAGTGTATATAGATTATGCCACAGTCCAGCCTTCAGAAAGTCGACAATAATGGTATGGGCTCCTGGAGCTGATGTTGTAGAATCTTACCGTTATCAATTCCATATCATGATGGAAAATTCTAGTATTTTCATTTTAGTATATTAGTACAAGTTAGTATTAGTCGGCTTCCACACCATCCCTGAACTGTCGATCAAATTTTTGGTTCCACTATTGCTTTTTTATTTCGGCTTGAACATCATCTCCAAATCAACTGATACGAGATCCGGCCAAGGATCCGTCGCCAAAAATAAATTCCTTCGAAACGACATCGTGAGGATCTGAAAACGACCTTGCATGGTTAACCTTTTGAGGGCAATGTGAAATTTTCGTCCCACACCGCGCGACGTCAAATCCTACTCAGCTACTGATTGGTAGGGATCGCACCCCGTGAGAAAGGCGGAGCATCTTATGGGACGACAGACGCGGACAGTATGACATCCACGTTGTCTGCGTCTGTCTTCCCACGAGAGAAGCACGCAGAATTGTATGTCAGCGTCTCTGAAGTCCTTTAGGACGATGGATGCGAGGAGATGACTCAGTATCTGAGGGAGCATTATCAACATGCAATGATGGAATTTTATAGAGAAGGCTTCTACTGTGGTTATTTTGGCAAAAGGGAATTTGTATTTTTCATATTACGTCTGTATTTTTATGTTTCAACAAGAAAACTACATCGTATGTATAGATACATATATGTTTCATGTCTTTTTATCTAGCTATATAAAAAAGCATATTTCCAGCTGGTATACGACGTCTGTTTTTTACTACTTGATGATCTCGGTAGCTTGAGAAGTGCCGATTGTCATACTAAGCTTGATTTCTGTGCAAAAATTCGTGCTACGATTTTTTATTGGAAAACCGAACATTCTGCTTTCAAAACGCTTTGTTTTCACTTAACAGCAAATTTTTGCGTAATTAATTAAGTTAAATTCCGATTGTGGGAAAACTTCATTTCTATGGAAGCATAAAAATTAGTGAGCAGAATTTCATAACGTGTTTTGAGTGAACATAACGCCCTGTGACCCATTTTTAAGTGGGAGGAGCGAAAATGGTGTAGTGGTTCGGTGCTCTTCGGCGCATACAGAGTCGATGGTTCGATCTCGCGCTCATGGCCCACCAAGTCATCCATCCCTCCGGAGTCGGTAAGTCAAACCAGGAATCTCTTAAGACTGATGCGCCTTTCAAAGCCACCTACACGTAATCTCTTTGAAGCTATTCGGAAAATGGATGCAAGAAATCATCTCGAGAGCATAGTGAACTAAAAGGATTTAGTAGAGCACATGAAATGGCAGACATTGCAGCAATTAATAATGTTCATAGCTGAGATTGATCGAAAAATTCCCGAGCGAAGTCGTTGAACTGGCACTTTATTGCAATCTGCTAAATCATTTCCACTAAACAAACCTTGTTTTGTAATTGTCTTCGCATAATCTCGTCAATTTCTTTGACTTATAGTTTCTGGCTAATTCCAGGAGCTGGTTGTCCATACCCAGTGCGTACTCTCCTCTGCCTTTTTTTTAAATGTCAGTTTTATCATGGTCTCAATCAGCTACTGCAACGGTGACGTCTCGTATTGTGAGAATGAAGGCGCTCGTGAGGACGTAGACGCAAACAGCGCGACATTCTCGCACAAGAACGCAAATATTGCCGTTTAGGAGTGCCGCGCAAGAACAGCGTGACGCCGACTTTCAATCTACGCAGTTTCTCAGATGAATAAGTCGGAACTCTGAGCAATATCATACCGCAGGACGAGCAATAAGGTAGGGTTTGCACCATGATCTGATGAATACAAAACAGCACCCCTTGGAGATTGCTTCTTACTGTGCGCGTTGTAGCAAGAACACTACGGCGCAGACCTTCAGGCATTTTTTAGAGGGCAGGTCGCATAAAATTTCATTTGGTTGTCACGAAAGAGACGAAAACAAGAGCTCGACATACGTCAACTACATAACGGGACCTTCGTCATTTGCGGAGAATGGTTCCCGCCACGAAATGTCGGTGGCGTAAGCCTTGTTGTTCATCCACCTATTACCCATACTGCCGATTCGTACGAGATTTTTTCCCCTCACATAGCCGACCTTCGTCTCCAAGTAAGGCATCATAAGAAGATCACTGTTACTAATTGCTTTTTGAAGACCTATGCAGCTGATGAACACGATTGAATGCGGTCTAACAAATTAATTTTATGTAACCTCTTTAGCGGTGATAATATTTCATGGATATACCCAGTGATGTAGAGTGATGTGCAAAACTTTCACGTTAAGCGGGACTCGAACCCACATCTCACCCTATGCGGGAGCGCATGCTCTAACCGTTGCACTGCTGACGCCCATTTTAGCGTAGCGTTACGCCGTAGCGCAGAAAGAATGGAATGCAATGTGAGCGCCAGTAGTGTAACGGGTTAGAGCACGCGCTCCCGGACAGAGTGAGATTTGGATTCGAGTCTCGCCTGACGCGAAGGTTTTGCACATCACTCTACATCACTGAATGCGGTCTACTGTCACTTGGAGAAAATTATTTACAATGATAAGTTTTACAAAGTCAATATTGGAGACTTTAATAAAGAATAGGAAAGGCTAACGAGAACGAATGCAGGATAGGAAAATTTGGTTTAGGGGAAAGAAATGAGAATGGAAATTGTTTTGTAGCATCCCTGCCTGCAGCGCGTCCCTCCCACGAAAATTTATTTTTCGAAGAGAAAGAAAATCACCACTGGACATGGGAATCACCTAGTGGCACGATACATGCGAAAATCAACCATACACTCACAAACAAGATAGTGCCTTCTTGACACATCCGCAGTCTCATCATTCTAGACTGGGTCCAATCAGTCCGTTCTTCGTGCGAAGATTCGATAGTCGTATGTTGGACAAGAATTCATGTCATCGATCAAGAAAAAAATCAAGTCGCTTACTATGACGGCATTTTAAACAAAATTCTGTCCAAATATGATTGACAGATAACGGTAGATGCGACTGAGACTACGAGCTGCTTGCCGACGTACTGAAAAGTTGTGCCGAGTATGCTTCAGTTACTCAAACAAGAAGCTCAGACCGTATCTCCATAATACTAATGACTGGCTCGAAAAGAGAAGGGAATTGAGGCTCGATCCTAATGCAGCAAATTTACCTTGAGATATAAAGTGTAGCTGCAGAAGACCGTTGCAGCAGTATCTATATCAGTACAGACAGAATAAATTGTAGGAAGCAGCACATAAAAGATCTAGTCTGAAGAAGTGCCGTCTATAACAGCAAGTTAAAAACTCACTGCCCGCTGCTAGTTTTTTGTCATCACCTACTGCCTTGCATCCCAGTGGCTCATAACTGATTTGAATAGTAACTTGATCTAAGATGGCCAAGATTATAGCATCAGGGAGGCCTGCACTGCGACCCTGCCGTTCGAGAACATCAAAGACCTAAATACATAGTCTTCACCATAATGATGGCTAGTTCAAATGTTCTATAATGTGTGCGCAAAGTGAATTTACTCCACGAGACTATTAAAATGTCAAAAAATTTAAGCTCACTTCCTAATCCTTCCCAGATTTCACAAAACAGCCCAAATCCAAAAGACATAAACTCACTGTTTGCATCACAAGACGTGATACAAATGCGTTAGCAGCCTCCATGCTAACTGCAATGCCAGGAACCTCAATGCGAATTTCAGGCTCTATAGCGTAAACCATCGAAACAGGCAAAGTGAAGCCGGTCACGGTAAATCTCCTATGTGCTGGCTGAAACGGTAATTCTTCGTTCTTGTGGTGGATATTCTAGACTTGACGTTACTAATTAATATCCTTGTGACAACTTTTTTCCTCTATTTACCAAGAAGTTAGGGTATCTTCCAGTGAAAATTTTACATTAAAACAGAAGGCCACTGCTTAGAAAGTGTGATTATATTTATTCTGATTGAGTTTCACATCTTTACCTTCAAAACTTCAGTTACTGCACATAGAATAACAATTTCTATTCATTACCTTGCCCTGGTGGCATCACTCCACATCCCAACACTGTCGTGATCGCTATCACCAAAATCATTAGGGGATCGATCAGAAGTCTTGTCATGTTTGTATGTCGTTCACTTCTTGCTCCTAAAAAATTTTACAAACCTAAACACCCGATTAAATTACAATCTCTAATTATTTTCATCACATCATTTATGAGGCGCAACGATTTTAGAGTAATTGCTTCAATGTGAATGCCGTTAGCTTTCCGAGAGATTCAGGGTTGGCCTAAAGCGGTACATCTACAACGAAGTCTTTCAACTTATACGCTTAGATAGATTATATTACCCGAAAGCAGGTGGAAATTGGTTAGCGAAGAAAAGGGATGCTAAATTTGAATTGAAACGATGTACGTAGAAGCGATCAGTTAAGAAAAAATCTATTAATTGGGCAGTTCCTCAGTTGTCATGACTCGAATTTACTTCCCACCATCTCATTTGTGTTGCTGCGACATAAAATGCTGGCATTCCCAGAATTAAATTTATTCGTAATCAACAAAGCGTAGCCGTTAGCAATACACTTCAAGAGATTATCTGTGAATGAGGCTATCGGTTGACAAAAAGAAAGCTCAGAATTTGGTGCAAAATACGTTCTTGCCAGAATTGTTACATGAAACAAAAGCTCCTGCTTCTGCCTCTAATATTTCATTGACTTCTGCCACCTATTATGGCTGTAATACTACTTCGTTGATAATGCTAGTAAGTGATAATCGAAAGAAAATTTCTGCTGAGTTTCACTAAAGGGCAGAATTGGGAGGAGATCAATATGGTCTCAGGAATTCATCAAATTCATGGATTCAAGTGGTCGTCACATATAAAGCATTTGCATTGGCTCGCCTTGTTTCCTCGATAAAGCAAAAGAAACCTTTACATTGTTGGCGTTGACGTATATAGAATATACAAGGTGAAAGACTTTCTAGAGGGAAGAGTGAGGGAAGTGATACTGAGCAGAGGGTCCTTCAATCACATTTGTTAAGTTCTATATTCATGATGAAAATGGATGTTTTTGTAGCGCCGTCATTTCCCGTCGTTTTTCCAAGTTATGCAATTGAAACAACATTTACTATTAGAAATTTCGTATCCTGCGAGATCGTTTCGACTGATTGATGGTTGCAAACGCTCTATTGATCTGACTCTTTTCCATTCCCGATAAAGGTCTTTTGAACCTGCAACACTGCTTCTTACATTAAATGGCCAGCAAAATTCGTCCGAAATTTTACATTTTAGAAGCGTTAAGCAAATTCTCGTGTACAACATTTCTTCTAAGCAACTTTCTAGTAATGCTCAAAATCGAATTTGATGAGATTGCAGTGTCTTCATCGGTGAATGTGCAGCAACAGAATCTGTGCCGTGAGCGCATCGCATGCACAAGTGTCGAACTCGTGTTCAGTTCGAAAATCGCTGTGCAACACTAGGTTTTCTAAAAATGGATTTGGTGACCTAACGAAAAGTGAAATAGTCCTATAAACTCTTCTTTCAATGCATAAACCGTATTACACTAGTGGTAGAAGTAAAGTCTGAAGCTGAGAAACTCACTTGTTGCCAATATTTCAGCGAGAATGCGTAGAATCGGCACACAGTAAATTCTGCTCTGTCTGCTTCTCAGATAGCAAATCAGAAGCACCTCTCACACTGTGAAATTATGGACCCTTTCATGGACATTTTATCACCGTTAAGAGAAGCCGAATGAGCAGTTTCGCGTTGCATTATTTCCAAGCTAAAGTAGTTCCTTGTAGTTGTAGTTCCGTGTTGCTTAAGCTGAATTGTTCAGTGACGGACAATCTAGTCTTAACTTCCTTCTTGCACTTCCGAATGGCACGTTATCGAATGACTGAATTCTAACCAATGCAGAAAAATGTCATGCTTAGCAAGTTTTCAGTTGAGAGTTGTGCTCATGCTTGAATTTTCTGGAAGAACTCCTTAGCCACTAAAGGGCGGCTATAGGAATCGATGCACGCAGAGCAAATTATGCAGCGGAGTGCAATTTCCGTTGGTTCATTAAGGTTTTTTCTCCGTTTTCCGGAATCTTTTGAAATTTAAGTATTGCTGTGACACAATACAATTTCTTCTACTCGATCACTACCTTTCGTTTTAGATATGTGTGTCATGCATGGAAAAAACGCTAGATTACTATGCAATCATGCTGAGTTTGGCAGTCAGTCAATTGTGCTGACTTATCAAAAAAAAAAAGTGTCTCCAAGGAAGTGTCGGCACTTTAGTCTTATGGGCACCCAAATAAAAAGCCGCATTTCAAAACTCTTTCCAGACATTTTAATGGTCATTCGGTAGCTTAAATCTCGAAAATTTGAACGGAGTAAAATTCATTTTTGTTGGCCTTCATACTAAACTGTAACAGTTGTACCAATAAAATTAGAATTCTATTTCACACCGAAGCATTTTCCGCTGAACAAAAAACCAGTAATTATTTGCTAGCACAAATTTGACATATCCAGTGGTGCTTTTGGTGTCTCAAAAAAAAAGAATAGCACTGTAACACTGAAATTAAGATATCATTTCCTATGCGGCGCGCATACCTTGCATTGGTATATGGATGGGTTTTGCAACATTTGCATCGCGCCGTCGCCTTTCAATAATCAGTCAATAGCTTAACTCTCAGAAATTTCAGTGCTGTGCTTGCTTTCAGGAAAAAAATCTGGAAAGAAAGCTGTAGCAGTAGGAATAGAATTGTGATGCGCAATCAAGTACTTTTGATGTGCACAGCTTTTCATTCAGATCTTCAACAAGCATTCGACAGCACAAATCTCATCAATTTCGACAATATGTTCAGTTCAAGAGGAACTTTTCAGTGC